>CAJQUW010015728.1:0-287500 GCA_907163375.1 Prostheceraeus crozeri
ATGTCAATGAAGTTAGCACCAACTTCAACACCAACTTTTTGAATAGAGTTTGTACAGAATAGGAAAAACCACATTTACAGGTACTATTAATGACGCAGGAGTTTGTACAGACAAACATTTCTACAAATTCGAACTCCTTCATATTCAAAATTCAAATTTAAATTCGAAAAATTGGTGCAAGTATTGGTGCTACCTAGTTAGCGAGTTTGTGCAGCATTCCCATGGAAATATTTAGATACAAGCACAAAAAACTGAGTTTATACAGCAACTTCCAGCACTTTCCCTACACCAACAACCGGTAAAAAAACCGCCAAAAAACGACTATTTTAAAAAAATGATAAGATCTCCAGAAAAGCACATGGTGCTACATGGAAAATGAGTTTGTACAGTGCTCTAACCGGTGGAAGAGTGTTCTACTAATCCAGTCTGAGTTTGAACACACACTTCTCCGACACTCCAGCACTCCTACGACCGGTAAATACCGGTGATTGTACAGTAACTACAAGAATACTGCCCATTTATGAACAAATCAATTGGTGCTACATGGAAAATGAGTTTGTACAGTGCTCTAACCGTGGAAACAGTGTTCTACCTAGTCGAGTCCTTGAGTTTTGAACACACACTTCTCCGACACTCCAGCACTCCTACGACCGGTAAATACCGGTTATTGTACAGTAACTACAAGAATACTGCCCATTTATGAACAAATCAATTGGTGCTACATGGAAAATGAGTTTGTACAGTGCTCTAACCGGTGGAACAGTGTTCTACTAGTCGAGTCTGAGTTTGAACACACACTTCTTCCGACACTCAACCTCCAGCACCCCTACGACCGGTAAATACCGGTTATTCTACAGTAATCCAACTAGAATACTGCTGACTTATGAACAAATCAATTGGTGCTACATGGAAAATGAGTTTGTACAGTGCTCTAACCGGTGGAACAGTGTTCTACTAGTCGAGTCTGAGTTTGAACACACACTTCTCCGACACTCCAGCACCCCTACGACCGGTAAATACCGGTTATTCTACAGTAAACACTAGAATACTGCCATTTTTTGACTTATGAACAAATCAATTGGTGCTACATGGACGGGAAAAATGAGTTTGTACAGTGCTCTAACCCGGTGGAACAGTGTTCTACTAGTCGAGTCTGAGTTTGAACACACACTTCTCCGACACTCCAGCACCCCTACGACCGGTAAATACCGGTTATTCTACAGTAACCACTTGAATACTGCCCATTTATGAACAAATCAATTGGTGCTACAGGGAAATGAGTTTGTACAGTGCTCTAACCGGTGGAACAGTGTTCTACTAGTCGAGTCTGAGTTTGAACACACACTTCTCCACACTCCAGCACCCCTACGACCGGTAAAATACCGGTTATTTCTACAGTAACCACTAGAATACTGCTCACTTATGAACAAATCAATTGGTGTGCTACATGGAAAATGAGTTTGTACAGTGCTCTAACCGGTGGAACAGTGTTCTACTAGTCAGAGGTCTGAGTTTGAACACACACTTCTCCGACACTCCAGCACCCTACGACCGTAAATACCGGTTATTCTACAGTAACCACTAGATTACTGCTCACTTATGAACAAATCAATTGGTGCTACATGGAAAATGAGTTTGTACAGTGCTGCTAACCGGTGGAACAGTGTTCTACTAGTCGAGTCTGAGTTTGAACACACACTTCTCCGACACTCCAGCACCCCTACGACCGGTAAATACGGTTAGTCTACAGTAACCACTAGAATACTGCTGACTTATGAACAAATCAATTGGTGCTACATGGAAAATGAGTTGTACAGTGCTCTAACCGGTGGAACAGTGTTCTACTAGTCGAGTCTGAGTTTGAACACACACTTCTCCGACACTCCAGCACCCCTACGACCGGTAAATACCGGTTATTCTACAGTAACCACTAGAATACTGCTGACTTATGAACAAATCAATTGGTGCTACATGGAAAATGAGTTTGTACAGTGCTCTAACCGGTGGAACAGTGTTCTACTAGTCGAGTCTGAGTTTGAACACACACTTCTCCGACACTCCAGCACCCCTACGACCGGTAAATACCGGTTATTCCACAGTAACCACTAGAATACTGCTGACTTATGAACAAATCATTGGTGCTACATGGAAAATGAGTTGTACAAGTGCTCTAACCGGTGGAACAGTGTTCTACTAGTCGAGTCTGAGTTTGAACACACACTTCTCCGACACTCCAGCACCCTACGACCGGTAAATACCGGTTATTCTACAGTAACCACTAGAATACTGCTCACTATGAACAAATCAATGGGTGCTACATGGAACCTGAGTTTGTACAGTGCTCTAACCGGTGGAACAGTGGTCTTCTAATCCAGTCTGAGTTTGAACACACACTTCTCCGACACTCCAGCACCCCTACGACCGGTAAATACCGGTTATTCTACAGTAACCACTAGAATACTGCTCACTTATGAACAAATCAATTGGTGCTACATGGAAAATGAGTTTGTACAGTGCTCTAACCGGTGGAACAGTGTTCTACTAGTCGAGTCTGAGTTTGAACACACACTTCTCCGACACTCCAGCACACCTACGACCGGTAAATACCGGTTATTCCACAGTAACCACTAGAATACTGCTCACTTATGAACAAATCAATTGGTGCTACATGGAAAATGAGTTTGTACAGTGCTCTAACCGGTGGAAGAGTGTTCTACTAATCGAGTCTGAGTTTGAACACACACTTCTCCGACACTCCAGCACACCTACGACCGGTAAATACCGGTTATTGTACAGTAACTACAAGAATACTGCCCATTTATGAACAAATCAATTGGTGCTACATGGAAAATGAGTTTGTACAGTGCTCTAACCGGTGGAAGAGTGTTCTACTAATCGAGTCTGAGTTTGAACACACACTTCTCCGACACTCCAGCACTCCTACGACCGGTAAATACCGGTTATTGTACAGTAACTACAAGAATACTGCCCATTGATGAACAAATCAATTGTTGCTACATGGAAAATGAGTTTGTACAGTGCTCTAACCGGTGGAAGAGTGTTCTACTAATCCAGTCTGAGTTTGAACACACACTTCTCCGACACTCCAGCACCCCTACGACCGGTAAATACCGGTTATTGTACAGTAACTACAAGAATACTGCCCATTTATGAACAAATCAATTGGTGCTACATGGAAAATGAGTTTGTACAGTGCTCTAACCGGTGGAACAGTGTTCTACTAATCCAGTCTGAGTTTGAACACACACTTCTCCGACACTCCAGCACCCCTACGACCGGTAAATACCGGTTATTGTACAGTAACTACAAGAATACTGCCCATTTATGAACAAATCAATTGGTGCTACATGGAAAATGAGTTTGTACAGTGCTCTAACCGGTGGAAGAGTGTTCTACTAATCCAGTCTGAGTTTGAACACACACTTCTCCGACACTCCAGCACACCTACGACCGGTAAATACCGGTTATTCAACAGTAACCACTAGAATACTGCTGACTTATGAACAAATCATTGGTGCTACATGGAAAATGAGTTTGTACAGTGCTCTAACCGGTGGAAGAGTGTTCTACTAGTCGAGTCTGAGTTTGAACACACACTTCTCCGACACTCCAGCACCCCTACGACCGGTAAATACCGGTTATTCCACAGTAACCACTAGAATACTGCTGACTTATGAACAAAATCAATTGGTGCTACATGGAAAATGAGTTTGTACAGTGCTCTAACCGGTGGAACAGTGTTCTACTAGTCGAGTCTGAGTTTGAACACACACTTCTCCGACACTCCAGCACCCCTACGACCGGTAAATACCGGTTATTCTACAGTAACCACTAGAATACTGCTCACTTATGAACAAATCAATTGGTGCTACTTGGAAAATGAGTTTGTACAGTGCTCTAACCGGTGGAACAGTGTTCTACTAGTCGAGTCTGAGTTTGAACACACACTTCTCCGACACTCCAGCACCCCTACGACCGGTAAATACCGGTTATTCTACAGTAACCACTAGAATACTGCTCACTTATGAACAAATCAATTGGTGCTACATGGAAAATGAGTTTGTACAGCGCTCTAACCGGTGGAACAGTGTTCTACTATCGAGTCTGAGTTTGAACACACACTTCTCCGACACTCCAGCACCCCTACGACCGGCAAATACCGGTTATTCTACAGTAACCACTAGAATACTGCTGACTTATGAACAAATCAATTGGTGCTACATGGAAAATGAGTTTGTACAGTGCTCTAACCGGTGGAACAGTGTTCTACTAGTCGAGTCTGAGTTTGAACACACACTTCTCCGACACTCCAGCACCCCTACGACCGGTAAATACCGGTTATTCTACAGTAACCACTAGAATACTGCCCATTTATGAACAAATCAATTGGTGCTACATGGAAAATGAGTTTGTACAGTGCTCTAACCGATGGAAGAGTGTTCTACTAATCGAGTCTGAGTTTGAACACACACTTCTCCGACACTCCAGCACACCTACGACCGGTAAATACCGGCTATTCTGCAGTAACTACAAGAATACTGCCCACTTATGAACAAATCAATTGGTGCTACATGGAAAATGAGTTTGTACAGCGCTCTAAGCGGTGGAACAGTGTTCTACTAGTCGAGTCTGAGTTTGAACACACACTTCTCCGACACTCCAGCACCCCTACGACCGGTAAATACCGGTTATTCTACAGTAACCACTAGAATACTGCTGACTTATGAACAAATCAATTGGTGCTACATGGAAAATGAGTTTGTACAGTGCTCTAACCGGTGGAACAGTGTTCTACTAGTCGAGTCTGAGTTTGAACACACACTTCTCCGACACTCCAGCACCCCTACGACCGGTAAATACCGGTTATTCTACAGTAACCACTAGAATACTGCTCACTTATGAACAAATCAATTGTTGCTACATGGAAAATGAGTTTGTACAGTGCTCTAACCGGTGGAACAGTGTTCTACTAGTCGAGTCTGAGTTTGAACACACACTTCTCCGACACTCCAGCACCCCTACGACCGGTAAATACCGGTTATTCTACAGTAACCACTAGAATACTGCTGACTTATGAACAAATCAATTGGTGCTACATGGAAAATGAGTTTGTACAGTGCTCTAACCGGTGGAACAGTGTTCTACTAGTCGAGTCTGAGTTTGAACACACACTTCTCCGACACTCCAGCACCCCTACGACCGGTAAATACCGGTTATTCCACAGTAACCACTAGAATACTGCTGACTTATGAACAAATCAATTGGTGCTACATGGAAAATGAGTTTGTACAGTGCTCTAACCGGTGGAGTGTTCTACTAGTCGAGTCTGAGTTTGAACACACACTTCTCCGACACTCCAGCACCCCTACGACCGGTAAATACCGGTTATTCTACAGTAACCACTAGAATACTGCTCACTGATGAACAAATCAATTGGTGCTACATGGAAAATGAGTTTGTACAGTGCTCTAACCGGTGGAACAGTGTTCTACTAGTCGAGTCTGAGTTTGAACACACACTTCTCCGACACTCCAGCACCCCTACGACCGGTAAATACCGGTTATTCCACAGTAACCACTAGAATACTGCTCACTTATGAACAAATCAATTGGTGCTACATGGAAAATGAGTTTGTACAGTGCTCTAACCGGTGGAACAGTGTTCTACTAGTCGAGTCTGAGTTTGAACACACACTTCTCCGACACTCCAGCACCCCTACGACCGGTAAATACCGGTTATTCTACAGTAACCACTAGAATACTGCTCACTTATGAACAAATCAATTGGTGCTACATGGAAAATGAGTTTGTACAGTGCTCTAACCGGTGGAAGAGTGTTCTACTAATCCAGTCTGAGTTTGAACACACACTTCTCCGACACTCCAGCACCCCTACGACCGGTAAATACCGGTTATTCTACAGTAACCACTAGAATACTGCTGACTTATGAACAAATCAATTGGTGCTACATGAAAATGAGTTTGTACAGTGCTCTAACCGGTGGAGTGTTCTACTAGTCGAGTCTGAGTTTGAACACACACTTCTCCGACACTCCAGCACCCCTACGACCGGTAAATACCGGTTATTCTACAGTAACCACTAGAATACTGCTCACTTATGAACAAATCAATTGGTGCTACATGGAAAATGAGTTTGTACAGTGCTCTAACCGGTGGAACAGTGTTCTACTAGTCGAGTCTGAGTTTGAACACACACTTCTCCGACACTCCAGCACCCCTACGACCGGTAAATACCGGTTATTCCACAGTAACCACTAGAATACTGCTCACTTATGAACAAATCAATTGGTGCTACATGGAAAATGAGTTTGTACAGTGCTCTAACCGTGGAACAGGGTTCTACGAGTCGAGTCTGAGTTTGAACACACACTTCTCCGACACTCCAGCACCCCTACGACCGGTAAATACCGGTTATTCTACAGTAACCACTAGAATACTGCTGACTTATGAACAAATCAATTGGTGCTACATGGAAAATGAGTTTGTACAGTGCTCTAACCGGTGGAACAGTGTTCTACTAGTCGAGTCTGAGTTTGAACACACACTTCTCCGACACTCCAGCACCCCTACGACCGGTAAATACCGGTTATTCCACAGTAACCACTAGAATACTGCTCACTTATGAACAAATCAATTGGTGCTACATGGAAAATGAGTTTGTACAGTGCTCTAACCGGTGGAACAGTGTTCTACTAGTCGAGTCTGAGTTTGAACACACACTTCTCCGACACTCCAGCACCCCTACGACCGGTAAATACCGGTTATTCTACAGTAACCACTAGAATACTGCTGACTTATGAACAAATCAATTGGTGCTACATGGAAAATGAGTTTGTACAGTGCTCTAACCGGTGGAACAGTGTTCTACTAGTCGAGTCTGAGTTTGAACACACACTTCTCCGACACTCCAGCACCCCTACGACCGGTAAATACCGGTTATTCTACAGTAACCACTAGAATACTGCTCACTTATGAACAAATCAATTGTTGCTACTTGGAAAATGAGTTTGTACAGCGCTCTAACCGGTGGAACAGTGTTCTACTAGTCGAGTCTGAGTTTGAACACACACTTCTCCGACACTCCAGCACCCCTACGACCGGTAAATACCGGTTATTCTACAGTAACCACTAGAATACTGCTGACTTATGAACAAATCAATTGGTGCTACATGGAAAATGAGTTTGTACAGTGCTCTAACCGGTGGAACAGTGTTCTACTAGTCGAGTCTGAGTTTGAAACACACACTTCCCCGACTCTCCAGCTCCCCTACGACCGGTAAATACCGGTTATTCTACAGTAACCACTAGAATACTGCTCACTGATGAACAAATCAATTGGTGCTACATGGAAAATGAGTTTGTACAGTGCTCTAACCGGTGGAACAGTGTTCTACTAGTCGAGTCTGAGTTTGAACACACACTTCTCCGACACTCCAGCACCCCTACGACCGGTAAATACCGGTTATTCTACAGTAACCACTAGAATACTGCTGACTTATGAACAAATCAATTGGTGCTACATGGAAAATGAGTTTGTACAGTGCTCTAACCGGTGGAGTGTTCTACTAGTCGAGTCTGAGTTTGAACACACACTTCTCCGACACTCCAGCACCCCTACGACCGGTAAATACCGGTTATTCTACAGTAACCACTAGAATACTGCTCACTTATGAACAAATCAATTGGTGCTACATGGAAAATGAGTTTGTACAGTGCTCTAACCGGTGGAACAGTGTTCTACTAGTCGAGTCTGAGTTTGAACACACACTTCTCCGACACTCCAGCACCCCTACGACCGGTAAATACCGGTTATTCTACAGTAACCACTAGAATACTGCTCACTTATGAACAAATCAATTGGTGCTACATGGAAAATGAGTTTGTACAGTGCTCTAACCGGTGGAACAGTGTTCTACTAGTCGAGTCTGAGTTTGAACACACACTTCTCCGACACTCCAGCACCCCTACGACCGGTAAATACCGGTTATTCCACAGTAACCACTAGAATACTGCTCACTTATGAACAAATCAATTGGTGCTACATGGAAAATGAGTTTGTACAGTGCTCTAACCGGTGGACCAGTGTTCTACTAGTCGAGTCTGAGTTTGAACACACACTTCTCCGACACTCCAGCACCCCTACGACCGGTAAATACCGGTTATTCTACAGTAACCACTAGAATACTGCTGACTTATGAACAAATCAATTGGTGCTACATGGAAAATGAGTTTGTACAGTGCTCTAACCGGTGGAACAGTGTTCTACTAGTCGAGTCTGAGTTTGAACACACACTTCTCCGACACTCCAGCACCCCTACGACCGGTAAATACCGGTTATTCTACAGTAACCACTAGAATACTGCTCACTTATGAACAAATCAATTGGTGCTACATGGAAAATGAGTTTGTACAGTGCTCTAACCGGTGGAACAGTGTTCTACTAGTCGAGTCTGAGTTTGAACACACACTTCTCCGACACTCCAGCACCCCTACGACCGGTAAATACCGGTTATTCTACAGTAACCACTAGAATACTGCTGACTTATGAACAAATCAATTGGTGCTACATGGAAAATGAGTTTGTACAGTGCTCTAACCGGTGGAACAGTGTTCTACTAGTCGAGTCTGAGTTTGAACACACACTTCTCCGACACTCCAGCACCCCTACGACCGGTAAATACCGGTTATTCTACAGTAACCACTAGAATACTGCTCACTTATGAACAAATCAATTGGTGCTACTTGGAAAATGAGTTTGTACAGCGCTCTAACCGGTGGAACAGTGTTCTACTAGTCGAGTCTGAGTTTGAACACACACTTCTCCGACACTCCAGCACCCCTACGACCGGTAAATACCGGTTATTCTACAGTAACCACTAGAATACTGCTGACTTATGAACAAATCAATTGGTGCTACATGGAAAATGAGTTTGTACAGTGCTCTAACCGGTGGAACAGTGTTCTACTAGTCGAGTCTGAGTTTGAACACACACTTCTCCGACACTCCAGCACCCCTACGACCGTAAATACCGGTTATTCTACAGTAACCACTAGAATACTGCTCACTGATGAACAAATCAATTGGTGCTACATGGAAAATGAGTTTGTACAGTGCTCTAACCGGTGGAACAGTGTTCTACTAGTCGAGTCTGAGTTTGAACACACACTTCTCCGACACTCCAGCACCCCTACGACCGGTAAATACCGGTTATTCTACAGTAACCACTAGAATACTGCTGACTTATGAACAAATCAATTGGTGCTACATGGAAAATGAGTTTGTACAGTGCTCTAACCGGTGGAGTGTTCTACTAGTCGAGTCTGAGTTTGAACACACACTTCTCCGACACTCCAGCACCCCTACGACCGGTAAATACCGGTTATTCTACAGTAACCACTAGAATACTGCTCACTTATGAACAAATCAATTGGTGCTACATGGAAAATGAGTTTGTACAGTGCTCTAACCGGTGGAACAGTGTTCTACTAGCCGAGTCTGAGTTTGAACACACACTTCTCCGACACTCCAGCACCCCTACGACCGGTAAATACCGGTTATTCCACAGTAACCACTAGAATACTGCTCACTTATGAACAAATCAATTGGTGCTACATGGAAAATGAGTTTGTACAGTGCTCTAACCGGTGGAACAGTGTTCTACTAGTCGAGTCTGAGTTTGAACACACACTTCTCCGACACTCCAGCACCCCTACGACCGGTAAATACCGGTTATTCTACAGTAACCACTAGAATACTGCTCACTTATGAACAAATCAATTGGTGCTACATGGAAAATGAGTTTGTACAGTGCTCTAACCGGTGGAACAGTGTTCTACTAGTCGAGTCTGAGTTTGAACACACACTTCTCCGACACTCCAGCACCCCTACGACCGGTAAATACCGGTTATTCCACAGTAACCACTAGAATACTGCTCACTTATGAACAAATCAATTGGTGCTACATGGAAAATGAGTTTGTACAGTGCTCTAACCGGTGGAACAGTGTTCTACTAGTCGAGTCTGAGTTTGAACACACACTTCTCCGACACTCCAGCACCCCTACGACCGGTAAATACCGGTTATTCTACAGTAACCACTAGAATACTGCTGACTTATGAACAAATCAATTGGTGCTACATGGAAAATGAGTTTGTACAGTGCTCTAACCGGTGGAACAGTGTTCTACTAGTCGAGTCTGAGTTTGAACACACACTTCTCCGACACTCCAGCACCCCTACGACCGGTAAATACCGGTTATTCTACAGTAACCACTAGAATACTGCTCACTTATGAACAAATCAATTGTTGCTACATGGAAAATGAGTTTGTACAGTGCTCTAACCGGTGGAACAGTGTTCTACTAGTCGAGTCTGAGTTTGAACACACACTTCTCCGACACTCCAGCACCCCTACGACCGGTAAATACCGGTTATTCTACAGTAACCACTAGAATACTGCTGACTTATGAACAAATCAATTGGTGCTACATGGAAAATGAGTTTGTACAGTGCTCTAACCGGTGGAACAGTGTTCTACTAGTCGAGTCTGAGTTTGAACACACACTTCTCCGACACTCCAGCACCCCTACGACCGGTAAATACCGGTTATTCCACAGTAACCACTAGAATACTGCCTCACTTATGAACAAATCAATTGGTGCTACATGGAAAATGAGTTTGTACAGTGCTCTAACCGGTGGAACAGTGTTCTACTAGTCGAGTCTGAGTTTGAACACACACTTCTCCGACACTCCAGCACCCCTACGACCGGTAAATACCGGTTATTCTACAGTAACCACTAGAATACTGCTCACTGATGAACAAATCAATTGGTGCTACATGGAAAATGAGTTTGTACAGTGCTCTAACCGGTGGAACAGTGTTCTACTAGTCGAGTCTGAGTTTGAACACACACTTCTCCGACACTCCAGCACCCCTACGACCGGTAAATACCGGTTATTCCACAGTAACCACTAGAATACTGCTGACTTATGAACAAATCAATTGGTGCTACATGGAAAATGAGTTTTGTACAGTGCTCTAACCGGTGGAACAGTGTTCTACTAGTCGAGTCTGAGTTTGAACACACACTTCTCCGACACTCCAGCACCCCTACGACCGGTAAATACCGGTTATTCTACAGTAACCACTAGAATACTGCTCACTTATGAACAAATCAATTGGTGCTACTTGGAAAATGAGTTTGTACAGCGCTCTAACCGGTGGAACAGTGTTCTACTAGTCGAGTCTGAGTTTGAACACACACTTCTCCGACACTCCAGCACCCCTACGACCGGTAAATACCGGTTATTCTACAGTAACCACTAGAATACTGCTGACTTATGAACAAATCAATTGGTGCTACATGGAAAATGAGTTTGTACAGTGCTCTAACCGGTGGAACAGTGTTCTACTAGTCGAGTCTGAGTTTGAACACACACTTCTCCGACACTCCAGCACCCCTACGACCGGTAAATACCGGTTATTCTACAGTAACCACTAGAATACTGCTCACTTATGAACAAATCAATTGGTGCTACATGGAAAATGAGTTTGTACAGTGCTCTAACCGGTGGAACAGTGTTCTACTAGTCGAGTCTGAGTTTGAACACACACTTCTCCGACACTCCAGCACCCCTACGACCGGTAAATACCGGTTATTCTACAGTAACCACTAGAATACTGCTGACTTATGAACAAATCAATTGGTGCTACAAGTATTTACCGGTCATAGGGGTGCTGGAGTGTCGGAGAAGTGTGTGTTCAAACTCAGACTCGACTAGTAGAACACTGTTCCACCGGTTAGAGCACTGTACAAACTCAAAATAACTGAACACATCAAGAAATGTAGACAGGTTTGAAGCAATTTCACGTTATCTGCAAGTTGCTATGCAGAAGATCAATATTCGACATTACGATCAGCTTCAAGCAGTATCGGCAACCAGGAAGAAAATCTTTCACACGGATCCCCCTGGCCACAGGAATGCCAAGATGGCCTATATCTTGGCCAAAGGAGTAGCAGCAGGGTAGGCTTGCGCGTTATTCACTATGAGATTTCAAAATTCTGAGGTCGCGGGAATCGGGATTTCGTGGCCTAATGATTTATCATGAACTTGAATTGCCGAATTTCCGTCACCTTTTTCACATTTTCCCTCAACATTGGGAAATACATAGTTTATTTTATGACACAATCGTGATTTTCAGAAAATTTCATTTTCATAACATGGAAATTTATTGTGAATTGAATTGATGTTTGAAGTTTGATTGTCGTGAAGCTTGGATTGAATTGATAAATAGAATTGATCGATATTCTTCTGGTTGGTTAGTCTTAATAGAAGCTTCACAGTAAAGCATCAATTGTGCACCTGCCCGAGAACTGAAAGCAAAAGAACATGTACACTGCGTGCAGCCCTAATTTTCAGTGATATTATTTTTTGGAGATTATTAAATATAACACGACTGACGATATGCAGTGAAGTGAGTGTTCGATTTCTTAAGTATTTATTTGTTCTGTAACTGCTTATTATATATCGCCGAAACTAATATTTAGAGGATACGCTGGAAGGACAAACGAACAAATTACAAGATGAATTGAATAGATATTGCCACCCATCTACTTAGTAAATAGGTGGTCCATCTACTAAGCAATACCGAAGAGTTTTCATGGGTAGACCAAATGATCAAAGGTGCGTTTGAGCCACACTCCGACATCGTACTCCGAGGACCTGAAACATATAAACCGTTACAAATTATGAATTTTTTATCAGAACCAGAGTTAATGAATTTCAAGGACTGGTCAGATTCACTCGAGATTCGCATTAAGACTGAAGTGAAAATGTGCGTTAAAGCTATTGTATAATCAGTTGCTATTTCACTTGCATACGTAATGCAAAGAACTTGTACTTGGTATATATCACGAATTATGTGAAATCCGTTTGGAAATCCAATTATGTTGACATCCTAGAAAACTCCTGGAAATTTCATCAGAAGGCTCCTTGAAACTCTTGGAAACACGATCCTTGAAAACCGCGGAAACCCTGTAGCATCAATCATTCAGAGAGAAAAGAATCATAGATATGAAAAAACGAGTTTAGTCGGATCTCCAGAAAGAAAATTTCATGTACATTCAATCAAGCTACATGTACTTGTCGATGAAAGTAAGTAGTAATGCCGAACATATCAAAATAGAGAAAAAAGAAATCATAGGTAAGTGCTTCATCTATAACTCAACCAAGTCGGAAAAGAAATAAGCGGTCCTTCTGGCAACAGCAAATATTGGTGTCGATAGACTGAAAGGGATATTTTCAAGGCCCTTTCATGTCTGAGCATGCAAATGAAATCTTAAGTCAATTGTACACGTAGTATGAAATATCATCAAATGCTTGGTTGCGATACTCCAACCTAGGAGTCTGGAAGCCGGACGTTAAAGGGAATAGTGAGTGAGTTGTGGTGTAACTTTCAGGATTACTTAACGCGCACCGTCACTTGCGGAATCTGTTGTTTTTTTAGCAAAGTTTACAACATCTTCAATAAACCCTTCTCAGAATATGGTAGTCGTATCCATCAAATGAATGAGCCAGGCTATGACAATCATCTGATTTTATGATTTTCTTTCATTTTTCAGATTGGAACAGGCGTCAGTAATTGTATTTTCATCATCTCCTCGGTAAAACATCGAAGTCCAACAGCACTGGTCAACGAAATATTTGGTGAATTGATTTCAAGTCGTCGAAGTCAGCCGGCCTACGCCCTTCGATTGCTACCTATCGAATCAGTCTGTCGCATTGATGACATTCCAAGCATTCAGCAATCTTGTCGTGATTTATGGAAGGACTACATCGATCATCGCAGGATTAAAGCTCCTGACATATTGTCTTTTGCTGTTGATTTTAAGTCAAGAAACTTTAGCATGAAAAGTAAAAATAAGGACGATGCTACAGGTCCTACTTTCAACAAAGATGTCGCTGTTGCATCGTGGGTTGATGCAGTGAAGGAAATTTCGCCGGAATATCAAGTAAATATGATATCGCCAACTGTAATCTTAGCAACAAATATACTGAGGAAATCTGTCTGTCTCAGTATCCTTGAATTCCGTGAAGAATTTGCTAAGTATAACCTCAGGGAGGTATTGTCAGCCACAGCAACAACGCTCACAAATTCTAAGAATGTGGAGGATCCAGTTGAAGCGAAAAAAGAGGATAACAACGAAGAAGATAATCAGACTGAGAAACCTAAAGAGGACTCAGAAGAAAGGCCCGTAGAAGATGTCAAAAATGGAAGCGAATAAATGCATTTTGAATTAAATGGCTTCTTACTAATAATGCGCTGACTGCTGGTTTTTAGCAAGGCAAATTTTGAGTTAAAAATCCTGCATTGATAATTCCTACAGTAAAACATTTACTAGAGCTACTGAACCTGTTCAGAATGAAAATATTAAAAGTTTTGGTAATCAGTAATCACCCACTTAGTTACATTTTCCGGCATAGAAGTAAGTTATGAGTTATGTTATTGGGCGGAGTGCTATGACATTCCGCCTAATAAGCTTCGCATTGCTATAAATTGCGTGATTACTGTTATCGCGAAACTTAGCAGGCAGGCCTACTAAAAGAGTGGTGTTACTGTTTTAGAAGCTTCGTGGGATAGAAGCATGTCTGAGCTAAAAAAGTGAACCCTAAAGCTGTATATGCAAAATTCAGTATTGCACAACCATTTCTATATGGAAAGCAAAAATTAATTTTGAATGATTAAGGCACATTTGTCATAGAACGTTTACCATGAAAAAATTCCGGTCAACTTTAAAAGTCATCCCAAGCCAATAGCCTAATCTCTACAGAGAACAACGAGATTAATTCTTCAAATTTAGCGACCAACAAAGTTACTAAAGCAATCAATTCCAAGGAACTTCCCGATTTATTTTACATTTTCTTTGCGATGCATGTTGATTGGTGAATTCAGACTTCATCTCCCACCGCTAGCCTACCCCTTAGAGACATCCACTAGCCTACCTTAACAAGTAGCTCTTCATCTAAGCAAACTTCAGGAAATCTAGTAGCTTGCGTAGGCATTATTGATAAGAAATATCATTTGCAGACATCAGATTCACCAACAACTGTATATAGCCTATAGGCCTATCTGAATTAATTCAAAGCAGTTTTACAAAAGCTTCATAATTGATGTAACCCCAGTTGCGCGACGTACTATTTAGCGATAATTTTAGTATATCAGCGATGACCAGATAATGTCAATCAAATTTATTTTAGCATTTTAGATCAGTTCGCATATGCATACTGTTTTTAAATGCGCAAACCAAGGAGACTTATTATCCCTCATCAGGTCAAACGGTCACAATTTGTGGCTAAGCATCTTTTGAGTTATGTAATGCATCAAGTATTGGATCTATCGGTCTGGAATTCATGGACGATGAACCATTTTGAGCCTAAAATACTGTGTTAAAATCCTGAGTTGATTAGATAAAGTAATCAATATTTATACGTAGACGGTCAAACGGTCACATATTCTGACCAGCACTTTCTGTAGTGTAATCACCTTATATCGCAACTACGTACTTCTCTTGGGATGACCTTGAATTTAGCTTCGACTATGAGTCATATAGCTCCATAGAAATTGATCTCAGGTCGCACGGTAAGCTTCACTAGAACGGAAATTCAGCGAAATTTGCGGTACACGAGCGGAACCTATTAGGTGGGCAGAAACTTCAGATCTTAACACAGTGCGAATAGGAGAATCGGTCCATTCTCAACTTAAAGTCGCAGCAGATTCCATTTGGTGGTCGTAGGTTTCTAGTTTTTTCACAGTCGGAAAGTTGAGCGTATTGAGAACAATTTTCATCAAAAAAACCATGTGAATCAGATAACCGGAAGTTACAGTAAATAGATGTAAAAGAATAGTTCACCACATTTTCACTTAGAACAATAGAGCACTGCGCACCGAGAGATATGCTGACGGATGTTATCTGTGATGTCCACAGCATTTCTAAGAAATTCAGGTCGCTATCGGTGGTTTGAACAAATCAGAGCAGCGGAAGGGATTCCCAAACGTCTGCGTGAAGCGCGTGCTAACCACGCTCATATCGAATGAGACTGATGGCATCGTCATTTGCAACATGACCTCTTCACGCAGCAGACGATTGACTTTCTTGCAAGCATGTGAAGCTCTCGGTTTTAATACCGAAGACTACGACCATGAATCCGACGACGAAATACAAGAAGAGGATGGTGGTGATCCAGAAATATCATTTTCTGATTCCGACGACGTAACTATTCCTGGTGAAATTACTGATGAGGTACTGAATGACATCGACGTTTATTCTGATAATTCAAGTGATGATTCTAGCAACGACGATGACGAAGATGATCATGGTGAAATTGACCAGAATTTCTTATTGTCTGCAAGTGGATTACAATATTCCTTGGAGCCTTTTGATCTGAGATTACGCCGTCGCAATATCCTTCAACAGCGTACACGCCATTCTGTTTCATCAAGTGAATTGGAATGTTTCCATTTCTTTATCACTCAGGATATAATTCGCATAACTCTTCGAAATACGAACATTAAAGTAAGAGACCTACAACGCCAATTACCAAAGAAAGCATATTACAGCGTTTTTTCTTTTGAGGAAATATGTGCTTGTATCGCTAGTGATCCGAGCAGGAAGCGACAGTCAGTGCGTGAACGATTTATGGAACATTCACGATAGCCGTCCTTTCTACCGTGCAACCGTCTCTACATCGTTTCAAATGGTTTCTTCGCTGTGTTCGATTTGATGATTATAGAAACAGAACTTCGTGTTGCTGAAGACCGCTTCGCCGCAATACGCGATATATGGTGTATGTTTATTTCTCAACTCCGCAGGGTTTATGTTCCCGAAGAAAATTTGACCGTCGATGAGCAACTTGTGGGTTATCGCGGGCGCATACCAGGACGTACATATATGCCCGCGAAACCATGAAAATATGGCCTGAAAATTTTCTGGTTGTGCGAATCCACGAGTGGCTATGCATTGAACGGAATTCTTTATGGTGGAATAACAGCTCCTCATCGCAATTTACATGTAGGAGCTGATATTGTCCTAGAGTTAAGTGAGCCATATTATCAAACCGGTAGAAACATTGTTTGTGACAATTACTTTACTTCGTATGCATTGGCTGCAAAGTTTCTTGAGCGGGAACAATGAGACTTCACCGACGAGAAATCCCAAGTTATATTCGAACAACTGATGATCAATCTGTTCACTCAAGTCGATTCGCGTTTGAACATGACAAAAAAGTGTCCCTCATTTCCTATATACCCAAGAAAAAGAAAAATGTTGTCCTCCTTACATCAAGTCATTCAGACACTCGGATTTCGGAGGAGGCTCAGAACAAGCCGCTTGTTATTCTTGAATACAACGCTTCCAAAGGAGGCGTGGATACAATGGATGGTAATGTCGAAGAGTATTCGTGCCGACGTAAGACAAACCGATGGCCCTTATTGTTTTTCAATATCATTGATGTTGCAAACTATAACGCATTTCTTCTTGCCAAAAAGAGTGGCCTTACTCGCAACAAGAAAGAATTTCTCCGAATGCTCACCTTCAATTGGCGCAGCCATCAGCTGAACGGCGACTTCGGAGATGTGCTGTGCGTCGATATACAAAGGAAGCAGCCGACAAGGTTGGTTGGTTTCAAATATGAAAAGACTATTCCCTGCAAGACTAATGCTCGAGTGACAAGCCGATGTTCGAAATGCAGATTTTGTCGCAAAACCACAAGATCCTACTGCGACGATTGTGATCGCCCGATATGCCCCAATCATAGATTTTTTAGATTTTTTAATAGGCCTTACATGCAATCATGTATGCTATATATCTGTATGTAGTGATTTTGTTGTGAAGTTCAAATGGGATTCTGTTTTTCTATTAAAGCAATTGGAATTTTGAATTGTAGGCCTTGCTTTCAATTACAACTAGTTTGTGTTTCGGACTTATGCCTAGTACTACATGTATAATATTATATTACTACAACATGTAGTATACTATTATTATTATCATTACATGTATGCCCAATACTTCATTAATTGGCATTGATGAGGATGTAATTGGTCCATACGTATGAGTATAGAACTGATCAATATTTGTGAATAGGCTTCATTTCTCGACATGATTCGGCACATTTATGAGTGGTCACAATTTGTGACCGTTTGACCGGATGAGGATGTTGATTTTGGTGACCTGATAAGGGTTATAAGTTACTTCTGAAATGAGATTAGTCAAAATCATATTCTCTGCAGATTACTTGATCAATAAGACATTTGAGTCTATTACTCCAATCATTTGAAATAGCCTATTCAATGAATTATATTACAAACTTCAGAAAGCAGCATGCACATATAGCATTCTATTTTCTGCAGAAGCTTATGGAAAGTGATTCAATAAGTCCTCTTAGTTCGCGCATCTTTCCTGAATTGTTGCGAAAGGTTACAAAATAGGATACCGCGTTTTATGGCGTGCAAAGGTTGGCAGAAGTTTTTCTCGGGAATTTGTAATGTGATATTCACGATTCTATACTCAATCTCGGGATTGAGATTTTCCGGGATTTTGGAATCCCTACACGTGATATCACATCGCTCCTAGACCTGCTAACGATTCGCAGCAGATGGTCGCGTTCATTTTGCTAGCTATGTTTGATATCATTGTTTCGTAGCATACACGGTTTGCAGTGCATCATTATTGAGCTTGCTTGAACGCTCGACCATTTTTAATTCACACTTTTTTGCTGTTTCCTGATTGCAAGATAAGTGCTGTGACAACAATTGCGGTCTACGCAACACAGAAAATTGTAGTAATTTTCAACTTACTGATAAGCATCGATCAACTAATATCAGTTGGGTGAATTCTTCACTAATTCTTATTTCCTGGTTTTCATATTGCAGGTAACAGGTGACGTGCCACGCTCAATCACGCGTAAACCACGCGTAATTACACATGACCCTAAACATCCGTGGTTATGCGGGACATTGCTGCAACATATGTTATATAAGTTAGTATAGTTGGCAGTCCTGTTATATAGACTTTGCGTCTCATGTATCTGCATAGGCTAAACAATGTGATAAGACCTCAATTTCATGCTCAGGGAAGACAGAACATGCTTAGCGGTTCATCTTAGTGGTTCAAGCGGCAGCGCAGACAACCGTAGACGGCGCGCAAACTATAAACGCTTGCCCGTGCGTATTCATAAACATTCCCCATGCTTTAACAGCATCAGATCAAGTGATTTCTGACTCTTAGTGCAGCGCGTATGAACGCGGGTAGAAGAATAGAATGTTCTTAACCACAGATGTTTGGGGTGTACCGCAACTTCGCGTGAATTACGCGTGGCATGTCACCTACCCGGTGAAAAAAAATCGTCGGCGATTACTCGGCAAATAGTCGGGCAGTGTCGGCTGTCAACCGTGTCGGCGCACCGAGTGAATGCCGACACAGGTGTTGTCGGTACCCATCGGTTAAGTGACGGCTGCACCGACATGATGATTAGAAAATCGGGAAGTGTCGGCATGTTCTCCCTATATGCCGACAGCAACTCTGATTGGACAATTATTAGCAAATCTCGTCCACTCCAATTCGTGTGATCTATATACTTAAACACTGCTGTGATTTACAACAGAGGACTCCTGCTGCACTCGAGGAGCATAGTCAGCACATTCTGCTTCTTTGCAAGTGGCACAGATGAAAGACAAAATGGCAACCTCTTGCAAAAAGGATTACAGAATTCCTCATACCAGATATCAGGACCAGATTTCCGGCAGCATGTGGTAAGTTAAGATATCAATACATGTCTACATATAGCGGCAGCTATGGGTCAACAGTTCTGTCTCCGTTACTTGTATTTTATTTTTGAGTGATTCAAAATGTAGAAAGAATTACATGGAAATTCACAGAACATCCTGACAAGAAGAAAAACGCATGTTAATGTATTATGTGTGTATGCAATCCTACATTAAAACAGCCCGATTTTAATCGGTGCATTAATCTGTTGTACATTCTTTACTGCAGCGCAGAAAATGTTGCTAGTACTCAAACGCTATGAGAAAGCAAACGAAAGAAAAAATTCTTTTGAAAGTTGAAAACCCTGCTGAGAACACATTGTTGCGCTGTTTTAAGTAGCCATTTATCTGTCTATTTTCGCTATCTCCGAACGACCGTGAATTAGGGTAATTCCTTTTGAAAGGGCTTCTTCCAACCTTCTATTTCTAGCCATTGTGAGATATCTAGAGCACGAATAGATTTTCACGAATAGTCCACACTCTATACAGACTCAGGACTGATAGATTTCATTGTTCGATAGCGCAAAGCGCAATTCATTGGCAATTCATTGAGCTGCTGTTCACGGGAAGTTTCATACAGGACAGCACAACAGTCACACGCAGTCATAATTCTGCCTTTGTCCTTCGTCCTCACAGTGGTCTGCCGAATCTGCATGCAAATATGTGAGGCTAGCGTCATCTGATTGATCGATGCGTCGCTATAGCATCAAGTTGGTTAGCTTGTCTCAAAACATATTATGCGTGCGCCTAGCTGGGAAAGAAGCGCGCCCTGCAGATCAGTCTACGATAATAAACAGCAAGTGCACTAAAGCACATCAGATAACTCAACGAATGTGCATATTTCGTTTTTTGCATTTTCTCATGACCAGACTCTTCGCGACAAATGGATAAGACAAAGAGCAATTAAACGAGAGGATGTTGATAATTTTGGCCAAAGAAGCGTCTTCCTTCCAACCTTGTCTTCGCGAATTTGTTCTCTGCACTTCCTCGAAAATGATTTGATCAAGACAAGTCAACAATTCAAGATAATCCAAGCGTCCCAGAAAAGAATTGAAACTATTGCAACTCAAATCCTCGACAGTTCCAGTGTTTTCAACAACTTTCCATATTACTATACCTCGGCATCTTCATCAACCAAACCAAACTTTTTGTGGAAAACGCATCAATGGCAACGGCTCGCATGGAAGGAGAGAACACAAGAATGGAAACTTGATAATTCGAATTCCCAAGGATGATATCACCGATTTCGAGGATCTCTTAGATTGGCTTCCTTCAATAAATCTCCCAACAAATTACACATATATTGCGACTTCCGAGTGCGCAGTGTTATCTCATTTTTCTTCACAATCATTTAACAATAAATTGTCTCCACACTTTCAAAGTTTCATTCGTATATTTCATGATTTGTCATTTGACTTCTACATCGATAGAATCAGGATACATGGCAATCGATTTTATTATCTCTTGGAAACGAATGACACAATCTAAGAAACGGAATTGACTAATTTATGCAAAATGTAAGTCATTGGTATGACTCGAACAATCATGTTGTTAATAGGTAAGCTGATCTATAAATATTTCTCTCCATCGGTTGTTAGTTATAATTTGTACAGGATTTAGTCATTTTATTATTGTACGCATAGCTCTATCACTGGCAATATTTGTTCAGAAATTAAGGCGTTCCACATTTTACATCGTTAAGCTTATCCTGATGTTATTACAAAGATATGATAATTTGCATTTTTCATGATGAATTGATGACAATATATTACACGTCTACTCATTACCTAATGTGCCTCTACAGAAGTAAAACCCATTTCATAAATCATAATTTTTAAACATGAAATCGTGTAGATGAAGAGATGAAACCCGCATGAGATGAACAGTCAAATCCTAGGCTTTTATTTGACGTATTGTTCATCAAGATACGTCAACTTTCAGTGAAAATATGTGATTATATGACTCTAAAAATCTGCTTCATTGCTTAAACGAATAACTGCCATTATTAATTTAAGCTAAACTGCTTTTGTTTGTGAGTCACTCGCGTATTTGTTATAGCTTTCAGTTTGTGGGTGCGATCTTCGATGAGAATCCGTTGACATGTGTATTTATATTTAATAACATCATGCCAGGCAATCACAACGAAGTACAAATCAATTTTCGAATTATAGTTGTGATTCGTTGATACTGGCTTTGACAGGACAATCCAAAGTTAGCAATATTTTGACGTCAGTCTTCAATACAGTTCGCGGTACATTTCAAACAGCGATTAGTCAGAGGACTTGCTGCATCTCCATTCTTGATAGGGGCGGGTGGGGCACATTGAACATGTTTTTGATCTTTTCTAAGCAGTTTGAATATACTAAATCAAATGAACCAAAATCAAACTCGGATGAAAGGTTGAGGATATCCTTAGTAATCTCAAAGTTGTTGGACGTTTTTGTGACATCTCACAATTTTAATTTTGAAATTTCTACCAAAGTGGTTCAATGTGCCCCATGCGTGGGGCACATTGAACCACCCACTGGGTGGCTACATTGCGATGTTCATCAAGTCTCAAACGAAAAGGGCGTGAAGATCATCTATGTAACTATTAGAACTAAAATGACAAATAAACGCGTAAATAACAAAACTAATATTGCAATTATTATGATTAAGAATTACTACAAAGAAAACAATTAGTTAGCGTGTATTATTATTATTATTCAAAATAGTAAAGTTCCGCTTTAACAGCATTATAAACAATGAATTGAAAGTAGCCGATGCTGTTATTATTGTTTTATTTCCCAAATTTTCGCCTACACAGGGGATAAAAGTTTATTTTATTAAAAAATTTATTTATTAAAATTTTATCCCCTGACGCGGCCTGTGTAGGCGAAAATTTGGGAAATAAAACAATAATAACAGCATCGGCTACTTTCAATTCATTATTATTATTGTTTCGAAATAAGTAACATAATTTATGTTAATTAATTTGCGAATTTAATGTCAAGTTTATATTTACGAATACGATAATTAATTTTGCGAGAAAAACTATCACTAATAAAATCAATATTTAGAACAACTTTATTTTCATTAAAATAGTTTTTGATTTACGCGAGCGTTTGTTAATAACGAAATCTCTATCAGAGCGACCATTACACTTGAGACGAAATTTGGTTTTGTTTCCAGCTTCGATGCCAAGAGAGTTAGAGCTGTACTTCTTTTATCGATGCTGTCAAAGGTGTTGACAGTGAAGTTTCTCTTTACATAACTGGAGACCCAACTATCTTTAGCAAAGGACGGGTACAACTTGACGTACGATTTCATTTTGATAATGGCAAAAATTAATTTTCCTTAACCAATAGTGAAATCTTATATGATAGTTCAAGCAGTTATTTCAGGGATATCGGTCGCAAGCTTAGTATCCTAATTTAGTGAGTTTAACAGTTTTTGGCTCTTAACTCAGTAAATAAAGATGTAGCTTAATAAAGTTTATGGATACAAATAATAAAGAAAAGTTAATCCTTTTTATGAATAAGTCTATTAATAATATTTTTTCTTCTAATTTAAGTCATTTTTTTCTTCTCAAGAATGAGTGATCAATAATCAATGATGTCAAGCAATAATCAACCATTAAAGCGATAGTAAGTATTCGTGTTCGAAATAGGTTATAAAACTTCTACGTGAAAGTGAAAATACCGCAGTGATTAGGCCTACACTATCGGCTCTCTTGGCCTGATGAACCAAGCCTAAACGTTTAGGACGAGTTAATGAATGACAAAGACTTTTGAATTGTGTAGTCGCAATCTTCATTTATCTAAAATGGGTTTAGTGACAACACAACGATGATAAAAACTGTAAAAATCCTGCATGTAAAAAAGTGCATGGTCCGTTTTGTGGAAACAGGACCCTATTGACATTCTCAATTAAACTATAATGTAATCATGCTTCCATTGGTTCGTTGCTTCTTTTTTACACTGATACTGTTATCGAAATGCAAATGAAAATAGGAAAGCCATAACTGATGCAATTGTGAAAAAAATGCGTACACTCAATGTAAACATTTCAAAAGTAAAGGAATGCCAAGTTAGTTATTACATCATTTTATGAAAAAAAATTAATGACAATTTATTAATTAACTTCTGGTTGCCGGACTATTTGTCTAACTTATAATTAATTAAACATGACCGAACATTTATGTTCCCTGAAGATAGCTTCGTGAGGAAGACATAAATTCATTTACAAATGTAATTATATTTGTTTGGCAACAATAAATGCAAATTAATTGAAGCATTTTAAAATTGAAAGCATTTAGAAATATACCTTTATGCATATTCTTCATTCACATATCTATAAATGCCTAAAATTCCATCAAGGCATGCTCTTTTCAGTTATCATTTTATACCGTGAAGATGCGTTCTGTAGTTGAAATTACTCGAAATTGGTCAATAACGGCTGAATAAATCACATCATTAAGTTACATATACATCAGATAATAATTCAAAAGTAAGGGAATGTCAAATTGCTGCTAATTTGGCATTCCCATACTTTTGAATTATCATCTGATGTAATTCATGCATTTGTAACTTAATGATGTGATGATATGTAATGATATGTATAAAAGTATATTTATAAATGCTTAAAATTTCATCAATGCATTCTCATTTTTTATACCCTGAAAATGGCTACGCTCAGTATAGTTGAAATTAATTGGTCCCTGACCTAATAAATTAGCATCATATCGGCAATCCTATTTTCATTTTCATTTAGAATGTCCAACCAAAGAGGCATCATCTCTACGTGATTGTTGGCTGTTTATAATTATCTTAAAAGATTTCCAAATTAGACTTGACTTGACTTGAACCACCCTCTTAATCATGTTTGCAAGTGGACAGGCATTTGCTATATCTATTTTTCATGATTGTTAGCTGTTTGTAATTGTCTTTAAAGATTTCCAAAAATGCGCTATTGGTCCACACTCGCAATCATGTTCTCACATGGATTTGTCATACTTGTACTTCCTTTTTTATACTGATCGTCAGCTGCATATTTGCGTTTGAAAATTTCCAGACTGAACACTTTATCTCCTTCGTAATCATCCTAATCTCGTCATTTGTTTCATGACACATTTTTCATCGGAACTTTTCTAGTGCTCATGTAATACATATGGTGATTCTTGTCGTTTTATTATATTTTGCCGGGAAATAAATGTGACAGCAGGTCGGGTAATTAATATAATGCTATTGATTTTGAGCAGCATATTTACTTGAAGTGAATAAAAGCTCGTGTCGTTTTCCTATTTTTTATGTTAGATGTACATGTATGTTCCTATTTATTTTAATTATGTTAAACTCTATAACTTCTTTTATGCGTCAATAATATTCAATATTTTTTGCATCAAGCATCTTACTGCACATTTTAGACCGTAGTCGTTGTCTCTCAAAAAGATATATCATCAGTGGAGAGCGGACACTACCAGGCCAGCACAACCGATGGCAGAGAAGCATACCACTGTTCTGTAGGCCGACATTTACTTTTGAGGTGAGTCGCTAAAGAAAATTCTTGTGCGATTATTTGTCACTGCCTCCGAATGTTTTGGTTTTAGCAGCATCGAGTTTTTCTGCTGTTAATCCTTGGAACATTTCGTAGCAGGATGACACCGATCAGCAGCATTTTTATAATGTATAAATATTGTATGGCTATTCTTGTCACTGCCTCCGAATGTTTTAGTTTTAGCAGCATGAGTTTTTCTGCTGTTAATCCTTGGAGCATTTCGTAGCAGGATGACTTTGATCAACAATATTCATCACTAATAACAGCAAATTTCTTCAATATTTTGCTACAACGTCAAGTAGGCTATAACTGTAATTTCATCAAAAGAATGTGAACATATAATTAGATGTCGGCGGCTGTCGGGGAATTGTCGGAGGCTGTCGGGGAATTGTCGGTGGCTGTCGGGGAATTGTCGGTAGTGCGTCGGCGAAACAGTCGGGGAATTGTCGGCTCACCGATTCGTCGGCAGATAGTCGGGGAATTAGGACCTTTGCCGTCATTATGCCGAGTCGGCTTCCCGACAATGGACCGACATTTTTTTTCACCGGGTAGTGAACTTTGCATATTAAACAGATCCTCTTTTCATTGTCTACCCCAACACTCACGTCGAAAATATGCAGCAATTTTTAAACAGATGTTTCCAGGTTGATTTTCCTTTCAATCTGTCATGATATATGTCCCAAATCATAATGCTAAATTTCTTAACTCTATCAAGGGACACCAAGAATTTCAAAATGACTGTTTCAAAAGCGTTTAGTTAAGTCAGAACTTGTTCTCTTTAATGAGATGATGATTTAATTTGATGCAGATGTTGCTGCGGTACCGGTATTCCACAGACAAATGTCTTCCACGTGATCACATCGCTACCAGACCTGCTACAAGGATTCGCAGCAGGCAGGCCTACGATCAATGGTATCGAAGTCTATCACTTCGAGCTGATGCAACAAATTTGAAGGTGCGATGCGCACAACGCACTTAACCCAAGACCATTCTTCTGCAGGCATTTCATATAAATAATAGTTGAGAAAATACTGCACGTTTTTAAATTGTATGATTCGTTCACCGACAAGTACGTTTTATAAATCTGTTTATTGCCAATTTTATGATGTTTACAATTTCTGTCACGCTCTACTACGCGCATTCTGCAGGATAGTGAAGTCTTTCTTTATAAATGAAGAATCAGTCTTTATAAATGACTGTTCCACACGCGGAGTAGCCACTTGCATGTGAACTATAGTCAATGGTGTGGTCAATTATAATTGACCACACCATTCAGCATGCTTTTCAAGGAATGCGCTGCGCTGCACAATATCAAAGCGATATTATGTGCACTATTGCGTTGCATACATCAAAATCATATTCCATCAACCCAGCTGCATTTGCCTCTGATGGGATGCTTTTTGGCCCTTCTATTTAGTTAATTTTCAGTATCGAAAAATAGATCTTTACGATTTTCCATTCAATGACCTAAGTTAAGCAAGAAGAAAAGTAGGATATCTATGCGTATTTCTTCACTAGAATTTGCCGACGATCCGGAAAAATGTACGCAAGTGATTTTACTTTCAGTTTGTTTTGCTTCTCTGTGTTCAATTTGAGTGATAACAATATGATATCCTGCAATGGGCTCAGTCTATGAATCTGAGATTTACATAGATGATCAGTTAGTGAACCTCAAGTCTAACTAACCACCAACTGGCAATATGTTATCACAACCCATATTTCTCAGTTCACGCATGTAAATATTGCATCACGTGTAATTCAATAATATTCAAAAAATCAGAAAAGGGAGCAGAGACACATTTGATAGGTAGATGTTTTTTAAAACATGATGTGAAAGCAAGATATATTTTTGAGGCCCTTATACGAGTGCTTATATCCATCATTCAAATGTACACAAATAGTCTCCTGAAGCTTCCGTAACACAGTACTTTAATTAAGATATGGATTTCATCAGTATTACATGCATAAACATCGATGCCATTACATTTGATCTTTGAAGCATGAATTATAGGCTACTTTTATGCATACCTGGCAGGTAGTCATAACACCCAGAAATATGCCCGTCTTTATGATAAAGACTGAGAAAATTATTTGAAATATGCATTTAGAATTGCAGTGAATCTGTCCAAAATTTGTTAATTTCACTTAAACGCTATGCCGAATAAACGTCATTAGAATACAAGTCCAGCTTCTACAGAGAACGAGGACAAAAATGAGACTATCACCTGCTGTATACAGCCTACACGGTTACCACGAATCTGCGAGGCTGCCGAGTTCTGCTCTGTTCCTCATCTTGTCAGACAGGATCAGAAAAAGACACATGTAAGTGAAAAGTTCTTAGTCTCTAGCCATAATATTTCAGTTTGTAATGTCCTCAAGTCATGAGGGCATATTAGTCTACGAAGCTTAGTTCATTTATATGTAGCAATTAAGCCTCGAATAATGTCTACAAACACAACATTTTGGTCAATTTTTGAAGTTGACATTCTGTCATTGTCTTTCTTATTCAACATGGCAGTTTCTGATTAGTGCTATTTATCTATTTCTTCTATTCATTATTTATATCAGCAGTCTTATCTATGCAATGTTTTCGTTTAAAATCGTGTTCACCTGATACTTTTGGCCATATTGGTGCGTGAATAATGCATTTATGCAACGGATGATATTCAATTTTACACTCAAAAATATTTGTATTCTTTTTCTTTGGCGCTTAAATTGATTTCAGAGTTTAATAATTTCAAGAAAGTAACACAATTGTTAAGCCATGACTATGCATGAGGATCACAACCAACATTTGATAAGTATTTCATTTATTTCAAGTTTGTGAATGAGGAATATAGAAAGTCATTGTTGCTCCGTAACGTGAGATGACAACACTACTTATATTATTTTCAATTCGATTCAATACCGCTCTAAGTTCATGAGAGGCCAAGTATTCTCCATCATCTGCAACAAATATGAAATGTCAATTAGATAAAATTTCAGATAGAAAACATGTTTAAAGACGTTGGAGCTGCATATATCAATGCAAATAATTGAAACTCGGAAATTTTGCATCGAAAAGATCACGAAAGGAGAGAATCAGCATCTGTGTTCTGTTTTATACGCAATTGCTGTGTATCTTGAATACTTACCTCAACCCAACGTAGCAAAAGGAAAAGAATTAGTAAACGTGTGAAATCATGAGATGAATTTAGTGCATGATACACTGGCTGTTGAAGCAGCCTATTCATTGTTGCACATCTTATAGTGATGAATTAAAAAATATCAAGAGTAGAAACGGTGGTATGATGCGAAAAATATACCTACAAAGATAGGCAATTATGTTTACACGACTACTCTGGAACAAAGCAGAAAGCGTATTCTCAAAATACAATTTTAGTATTAGCATGATTCACGTATGCAAGCAGGAGAGATATTAAAATGCGCAATTAAACGTAAAAACGGCTGACAGCATCTAATCAAAATCAAATTAACCAACGCATGTAATTCAAAAAATTAGAATCCCACGAAGTTAGAGTAATCCGTCATGAGAAGATCGAAAACTCTTGTGAAATAAATTACCGTAGCTTGTCGGGTAATCTATCGGATAAATTACGATAAGGTAATTTATTTTCCCGGTATAATGCAGACGTTTCCTGTCTTATCAAGGTGCCTTAATGAGCGTCTGAAAGGATCATCAGCAAACCGCTATTATCCATCTTAGTCTCAGTAACTTAAACAAAGCGAAAAGTCGGATTTCTACAGTCAACTAGGCTATTTGCTACTGACCTTTCGAGTACTATAGCAAGCAACTTGAGCTTATCATTATACTCCATTTCCATGGTACTTACGTCCAGGATCTTCGTTTTTGATCCTAAGCAGCAATTCCAGCACACCCTTTTCCTCGATTCTTGGATATCCAGGCGCTATTTTAATGTCAGATGACTGAATAATTTTATTATGAAATTTCAATTTTTTCTCCACAATCATATTCCTGATGATTTCAAAAATCTCGTGACCCTGCAAAATAGGAAGTGTTTTGATTATGAATGTATTTGGATGCATCGACAATCACAAGTCATTCACCGATCGTGAGGAATGGAATAGTTATGAAATGTTGATTTCGCAGTAAGTACAATACATATTCGATTATCAACCCATCAAGCGTACACATAATTGGAGCTACACCAAAATGAATGCCATATTTACATTCTTCATAAATCATTTTTATAAATGCTGACATGTAACTGTATGTTATTTCTAAAAAATAGCCATTTCAATCCATAGTATACTCGTACATGACAACGTGTTCTCACACGCTCAAAATCCAGTAAGTATTGCTGTAGTCACAGAATTACAGTGCCTGACAGCAAGTTTGCAAGTTTTGAAATTCCTATCTTAGTATGTCAATATCCCCATAATGCGATGTGAATGAAAACTTCAAATCGGTGCCAATACTTATTTATATTGCATATGAATACTGGTGAGTAACTGGAACATCGATAATGCTAAAAAAACAGTAACATAAATATCTTGCCATTAGTACTTTGTATGATGTCCTTCGACTGAATAAGAGCTCTCACAGATCTCGGCATTGAGATAATCAAAGACTGATATGCCGCCACTAGCTCATCATCACGATGCCAGATTTTAAAGAAGTGTGATATGATCTCACATTTTTTGCGAGGTTTCTCCTTGCTTACTCGTTTCTTCGCGATCGGAGCATTTAGAAAGGAATTTACAGCAATCCTCATGCAATGAGCGACTATTTTTTCTGTTGTTTAAGCAAGGCATTGAAAGTTTCCGTTTGCCTATACATGTAGTGCCATTGCTTTGAATCAGTTTGCATTTCTAAAAAATTATATTCTATTAAAAAACTGATGCGCTTTAACCCATATCAGGCCAAGTTGTTGGCCAAGGGTTAACATTTTGTCAACAACCTATTTTTTAAGAAGCTGTCCATAAGTTTTACATGTTCATGGAGGAATGTTTATGTTAGTGATAAATTACTGAAAATACTGATATATAATGATTAAATATGCATAATTTACTTTATACAGTAGGCCTGATCTACTGCTTCCTGCGTAGGCCTACTATAAATAATTTGTTATAATTCTGATACTAGTGAACCTAGGGTACGAGCAATTTTTGTCTGTAATTTGCTCTATTTTGTTCGATTCATACAAAAGCTTGTCTTTTCTATCATTGATTGGATATATGTTGCTGCTAATACAAATAATTAAACTAAGCCAAATTATGAATATTATAATAGGCCTATGAAGGTAATTATAAGAATTTTGTTTCAAAAACATTAAAGAAAGTAGTCCCCTTGCACAACTTATAAATGAAAAACGCCACAAAGATGTTGTTTGATGACATATATTCGCGAGACCAGACGAGAACCGGACAAAAGGCTTCGCGAATATATGTCATTAAACATCTTTATGGCGTTTTTCATTTATCAAAAACATTAATTGACAAAAAAGAGAAAAGTTTCTTTTTTTACGTCGGTGACGGGAACAAATTGTCATCTTACATGCGTTATTACACATGCACTGTATGAACTGCATGTTGAGCATCTTCAGACTTCAGGTCGGTTTGTAGATGCAATTAGATGATCAGTTAGTTGAGTGCTCAGCAACATTGGATTCAATCTTCTATGCAATGTCAATTGAGTCTTGTCGAAGTCACGTGGATATGTAAGGACTTATTTGCTCTATAGAGGCATGGTTATTGGCTTTGTACAATTTTCAGGAGAGATAGTGAAAGTTTAATTGAAGTGAATTCACTTCTATCATGTTATGATTGATGTCAATTCACTTTATTCACAGCGAACTGAATTTTGTTACTATCCAAAATGACAGATAACTTCCTTCATTGTTACGTTAAGAATTTAGCATGAGAGAGGAAGCATTTCTCCACATGGATTGTTTCTGCTGCGCTTTGGTGCCTCCAACGTGCAGGAAAGCAAAAAAACTTTGTTGTCATCATAAAAGGATAGCATCCGTTGAATGATTAACTCATCCCCTCGTCGACTTCAGTTCAATAGGCTTTGCATCGAATAGCTATCATGGCTCCTATCAATGTGATTCCGAACCAAAAGTCACAGCACAGTCGAGGTAAAATAGCGATCTATGAAGATGTCCTGTCCAAAAGGCCTATATCAAGCAGATTTAACAAGATTAGGCCTACTTCACCATTCGCAAGAATATTGCAATAAGTTGGTAGTAGTATTATGACACGCAACGCGCTGTCTAAAGAGAAGAATTTACTGCCGCATTACGCAGCTTTCGCATATAAGACCAGTTTGCTTATTTAACCCTTGCATTCCACAAGTTGTTCATTTGACCGCAAGTGGCTCTTCTGGGAGAAGATGCGTTGATGATTTGAGTTGAAAGACTCCAGCAAGCCTGCGATAAGTACGTCACTCGATGACGGACAAAACAGTGTAACCAAATCAATGCTAACAGACAAATATGAGCCATGAAATTAACTAAAAATGTTTCGAATCAATCACACTTCTAGCAGACCGAAGCAGATAAACAAAATATTTAATTCTGTGGTTATATCATTACATTATTGAGGGCACCAAACTCGGGTCATTTGTAGATTTGTGCAATTTTATTTTGATGTAAACATCTACGGATAAAATGAGAACATCGAAATTTTACTCAATGGGGACACTAGGTCATGCTTATTGATCCATGTTTCTGTAATTTATGAAATAAATTGCTTAAATATCCGGTAACACCGATTTTTAGATTTTTTGCAATATACACATGATTTTTCAATATTAAGTCAAAAAATTCATTTTTTTGTGATTGTTTTGAGATACGCGTATACATTCATTTATCTGAACAAATCAATACCAATTATTGTTCAAGAATGTCATCAAGTTGTTTACTAAATAAAAAAATATATTTAAAAGGCAACTTGATTATATTAAATCGCTTGCTTCGTCAAAAGTCGTCATTCCATGACGATACTTAACTATATTTTGTAATATTGCATCGATCACAATAAAGATAATTACTTCATATTACATATCTAATTATTTTGAACATATGTAATGCCATACACCATAACAGTTATCCAGATAGCTGACGCGCTTGCCATCTAAAGTAAAATCATAATCCACATTCCATGACAATAAATAATGTCGCGGCATGACACATATGTGTGTGACACAACAAGTAGCATCCTCAGATTCAAATCAAGCCTAAGTGATACTCAAATGACAATGTTGTGCATGACACAGACGATTGATATGACTAGTTTTGTGCGCGAGGAAAGAAATATTCCGTGTACGTTCGACATTTTTATCTCAAATTCATTACCAATTAGAAACTGATATTCAATTGTAGACTACTCCAAACTCATTATCGCTTTATAACTCTCGTTGCCACAAATGCGATTACCTGCACGTTTGACTGAAATGGGATGGGAGAGGGATAAATAAAACCTGAGATAATCGAAAAAAGGCCCACGTGATAATAAAGAAGAGAGTAGGCCTATAGCAGCTAAAACTCCACATAATTATAGAGAGAAAGGTGAAGAATTAGAGAGGTCCACTATACGCTTGGAGTGATGAAAATATTGAAGGAGAGAAACAAGAAGCAAGGAGGCACTGAAAGAGAAAAGATCCTCGGCTTACAGCTGCAGAATTACAACATTTTGCGTATGCTTTTGTACCTATTAAGGGGAAGTGTTTATTTCAATCAGGTATGAGAGATGGATAATTTCATCACGATTACTATGGACCGAGTACTCGTATTATTTAGGCATTTGTTTAACCCTTGAAATGGGGAACCAGAGTTGACCGACTCTTCAGCATCAAAGAGAATGCGATGTTCAGCGACAAATTATGAAAACACTGAAATCAGTACATCAATTGCTATTGCGCCTGAATCGCATACGTAACTTCATTTGGTTTTCTATTCCGTCGATGATGAATATCGAAGATAAGCATGATGCCTTCATTTTTGTTATCTTGCTCGAATAGTTTGGCCTTGATTTTAATTTCATTATTTTTAACTTCATTCATGGCAGGCCTATTTGTATACAGAACGCATGTATTCATAATGAATCCAGATTATACGTGCAAGAGTTGGACTGATAACATCAGTCATTGTGTAATCACTTCAATGTTCCTATTGCATACGAATTTGTGATAAAATGTCATAGGTCAAGTTAATCATAGGAAACCCAAAACGTTATTTCATGACTTTATTTTCATCATTCCATAACAATTGAAAATCTCTAATTTTCTTGAAAGCTTGGCAAATAATCAGCAGTACTTAGTTGTAAAGAAGGGCTCTGGTGCATCATTTGTTGTCTGTATCTATGGGATGAGTTCCATAGAGAGAATTCTTCAAATGAATGAAATGATGTAATTTTGATGTTTTTGAAAACTTTGTTGGCCTACAAGCAAACAGTTATGCAGCCACATAGAATCCTGTGTGCTGTATATCAATGTAAAGCGCCTTGATGGCATCATTGATCGTGCAATTTCTTCAATGTGCTCAATATATTACGATATTGTGATAAAAATCATGCTAATTACAGGAAACCCAAGACGTCACGTTATTTTCGTCATTTCATGACAATTGGAAATCTTCAATTTCTTCAAAAGGCAGACCATTTGACGGATAATCGGCAATACGTAGTTGTAAAGGAGGGTTCTGTAGCCTTCGCTATCCATACTTACTGAATAAGTTTCATAGAGAGAAGACTTTTTCAATTGAATAACATGACAAAATTTAGGCGTTTCATTTGCATCATTCCACGACAATTGAAGTTTTCTGCCAAAATGACAGGTAAGATGGTTCCTTAACGAAATAATGTCATTTCAGTTTGTACAATGCGGGCATGCCATAGTTAGAGTGGTAACTCCGCATTTATTAAATCCCCAAAGTGTATACACTTTCAATTTTATTGAATGAACTCATGGGAGATACAGGTGTTATTGTCACCAAATGTGAGATATGCAATTTTTTTGCAGTTTAGTATAAACTACAACGGAATTGACTGATCATGCAGTAATGCAGAAGGAAATGATATTATTCTACAGATCGTCCGTGCCATAACAGCCTTGGATAGGTAATGTTTGTTTAATTAGCAACTCGATGACCTACTATTGCTCTCATGCTGAACCTCAAGAGAATCTTCTTAAGCGTGATCATATCACAGACAACCTGGCACTTGCAGAGCAAAATTTCATAATCAAAGACAATGATCTCAATTAACTTTGAAAAATGTAAATGGGTCCACATCACTATTCAGATTCAAGAAATGAAACATGAATTTAGTGAATCATAAAATCATGCCGGTGAAAACTGAATCGAAAACTTGAAAATTCAGCCAAGAAAGCACGAATAATATCGCGACTTTTTCTTGAAGACTTTCATTATAATACAATTCATGAAATTCCCCTGATAATCAGCTTGATTTTCGCTTTGTTGGGATGCTTATGAGCATATATTCATTCCTTTTGCTATCCAACATGTTTCATACTACTTATATGGGAGAGTCATCTCGGTAGTATATATTGGCAAATTTTGACTATTTTCAAAAGTGCCCAAATAATTTTTTGGACCACGGGAACGTAATCTCCGCAAAAAACTGAATCTTTTCATATAAAAATTTTTACTGTATATAGATAATTTTTTGAGTCGACACTCTACCTTTATATCCCTACTCTATGGGGCATGCTGTCCATGAAAATATCTGCTAACAATTTCTTATAGCATTGGAATCGATGAAAATCACGTCAAATTAGGTAAAATGCGAAAATTGCGATAAAAATGCATCTTTGTAAGCAGACTGAAATCTGCAATTTTGACGCTCCCTAACTTATAAGACGACTGGAAAGATAACTTAAGAATTGAAATTTTAATGATGCTGGGTAGCAATCTGTTAATGATAATAACAAGCTCGTGCGCGGATTTACATAGGAAGAAAGCGTAGTATCTTCCGACACAGAAGAAAATGCACTACAAGCCATGAATAAGCAGTCAGCTTTCGATCGACAACTGGAATGCGTATTGCTTCATTTCGGTGCACATGGTCACACAGCGCTGTCTGCAATTTCACTAATGAATTATGTGAAGAAGGAGGGGTGGTGAAATCCCTAGGTGAACAAATGTCTCACGCCTGCCAAACATTCTTACAATCTGACTAGCATTATCGAGAATCGCTATGATGCACGATGAGAATGTGCGATGATCTGATTTCTTCGAATCACAACGAATAGTGGCGATCTAAGCATTCTGAAGGAATCTCAAGCATTTCACAAGCGAAGAGTGATTTTCCTTACTAAATTCCTTCGTGTGCCATTGTTTTGAGTAAGTCTGCTTTTGCAGTCTCCGGTTGGATTTACGTTGGTCAATCAAGAAGAACCGTGGGCGACAAACAGACGGAGCATAAGCGTGCCGTAAAGAAAGTTCGTGGATCGATCAGACGTGGCCAGGCACACTTCTGAAAGAGACTGTATCGATTTCTCCAGTACTTCAGTTTTGAGACGAAAATGGGTGGAGAAGAAGGCCTGTCAAAGAGGCGATCATCTGGATGAAGAGACTTGGCGGGGACAACCGAGTCAACCACGACTTGAGAACTGTGTGGGACACTGTCAGGCACAAATAGGTATGTTGCGCATAAAGGATTTTCATTTCTTTGTCGAGTTTTAACTTACTACTTAATTTTGGATTTTTTAGTATTGTACTTCTATTGGCTTTTCTGTCTTCGGTGATATTGTCATGTATACTGGCTTATTATTTTGATGTTCGCTGTACTTGATTCTTTTAACTGTATGGCCTCAACCAGTGTTGGGCATCATTCGAAAGAAAGTTAGTTCCGTTAACTTTGTTCCGTTAATTAAAAAATGTAGTTCCGCTAACAATAATCCGTTAATTTGGGAGTAAAGTAACGGAAGTTAAAGTTAAACAGTTAATTAGTTAAATTTTGTGTCATATTTAAAATCGCATTTTAGGCTAGGGACCCATACACCTCTTGTGAAAACTTATAAGCCTACATCTTTACTATCCATGCAGCTTTTCTCGAAAAAGACTTAAATTATCTCGCAGCAGTTCTCAGGCCAGTGTTTCTTACAAAAGTAAAGTCGTTTGTTCAGATGTATTATTCCACAAAGGTTTTATCCATCAATCTTTTTCATTCGAGTCGCCAGGTAAGGAATACAACACACTTGCACATAAGGCTGCACAAAAGGATGATATATTCTTCCTGCACTACGGAAATTTGTTCGGCACTTCGGAGCATGCGCGTAGACGAAACTAGACCGCATTGGGGAACAGAATCGATTCTTGTGACCTTGTATGACTGCGATCCTGACACTGTCTGCCTCATTGTGTGAAGAGAATAGCTTCACGCAAATACCGATGCGAATTCTGTATGACACCGTGTGTTGTTGTCAGAGTGCACGATGAACGAAGGTGAAGCAAGTTAGCTCAGCCTTCAAAAGTCGGTACAGTATGTATAGTTGACTTGACATCATGAGCTGAGCTCTCAGCCGCATATTTATTAAAAAAAGTTAACGGATTAACGGACTTCCATGAGAGTAACGGAAGTTAAGCTAATCGTTAACTTTTTTGGAAAGTTAAAAAGTTGAAAAAAAGTTAACTTCCGTTAATTAACGGATTAACGGAAGTTCACGGATTGTGCCCTACTATGGCCTCAACCACACTGAAATCAAACCAAAGCAAAAACGAGCGTCCCCAGCAAACGTATTTCCGCAAATCGCCCTGCTTTGCTTTGCTCGCTGTGTGGCAGCCTACAACTGCTGTGATGATGACTTTATATTAACTGCAAAAAGCATTATTCGGAAACGCTTGGAAAAGATCGCAGTGTGGATGAGGCCTAATGCATGTCTTAACTATACTAATCTCCTCGTATTCGTATGATACGATTTCTGAGCATATCAATTTTTTCGAAAGCGATGCGCGGAACGCACCTAAAGAACTCGGAATGTAAAAGTAGTTTTTGTCTGCCAACATCCAGCTCAGAGATTTCCTGTGAAACAAATCATGTCTGCATTTATAGTAAGCTGAAGCGCTTAAACAAACCAATTCTGTGGCAGCATTTCATCTTCGACTCACCTGCTTTTCACTCATTGGAACTGTAGCCTTGTCCAGAGTATCACCAAAGGAGAGCACTGTCCATTGAAATTGCATGATAGCTATTCTGTCCATTATGTCATCTGAAAGTGAAAAATAGCAAAGACTGCACGCATCTACATCATTTTGTAATTAATCTTCAACGTTTTGTTTACGCTTGGGTGACATATGACCCAGGCGGACAAAATTAAGATCAATGATAGTTCAAAGTTTGGCAACCGTGCATTTGTGACTCTTAAGACCAATAGTAAAGCCATTATGATTTGATTTTGAATACTTTGTATCAAAAAATATAATCTAGCAGATTTCCTGGTTTATGCTTGGGGTCATAACGACGAATATAATGCGGTGCAAATAGATATCAGTTCCCTCAGTTAATCCGAATCGTTATGTAAAATATGTTGAAATACCAAAATAACCTGAGAATGTTTGCACTTGAGCAACCAATTCATTCATCACGAGTAATGTAAAATTTTTATTTTTGTACTTTTGAAAGATGTAAACCCTTAAATCAAATAGTACGTCATATTCAATTTCTACAAAATATACAAGCGGTTTATAACTAGTAAGCTTTATAATTCTATGTTCAAACGCAAAACGATGCTTATATCCATCTAAGATACATTGATTTTGCTAAGATCAAATGAGTGCGGGTACACATATAAGCCTACCTGAATTGAAGTGATAAAATAATGCCAAAGAACTACGTGTAATATCAAAAGCTAGACTGAGCATATTGCATGCGCCTATCTACGATGGCAGGAAAAGCATTACGATTGCATAATTGGCGTATAGCCTACACTAAATACCGTGTCATATCATAGGATAAATAATGAACATTGCACAGGTACGTGCATTCTCATTGGATTACTTACATTCACAACGGTCGCCGCTGGTCATAGGATTGCAATATGTGCATTTTGTGCAATCAGGTGGACTGAATTTTCCGCCATTTAAACATACCGGTCTTCTTCTTCTTTCTCGAGATTCAATGGGACAACATGGACGAGGTAATCCATCTTGTACACCTGAAAGGATAAGCCATAACAGAATTGTGAAATGAATTTTCGTGATCTAATTCAATTATTTTACAGACAAGTTTTGGATGGTGTAATCAATTAAGATTTTGTGGTTGATGTTCTTTTCGAATTTTGACTATTTCATTCCATGGAGACGATGACTTTGGAATGAATCATTACTCAATTTAAAATGACGCCACTGAAGTTCAATCAACCTTTGGTTAGAATATTTACAGGCTATGTTTTGTGAATGAAACATTGTTTGAAATATTCTGTGATAAATCATAATTTCATTCTCAGTAAAGCAATGATTTCCATTATTCTTATCTCAAAACAAATTTCATTCATGTTTGATTATTGATGCTCCTTCATCAAAGCAATGACTAGGGCATCCAAAATCGCAGAAAATCTGGAAAATTGTATCCTCTGAGGGTTCATGAGCTCCTTCTCAACATCTTCACAATTTGCTTGTGGAGCAGGGTTGTATATCTTCATCCAGATAAACTGAACCTTCACCCGGTTGATTTCTAGTAACTTGGACCAGTGACCTCCTTTTACTGCTATTCCAGCTCCTTTCTTCTTTGCTGCACCACCTGGGCAGAGAAGCCTATCATGCGGCCTATTTTTTCCACCAACCTGTCCACTTCGTTTCTTGAATGCACGCAAAATCCACTTTTCGCCTTTCAAGCAGAGCTGATCATTTTCTCTCGTACTACCGCTAAAGTATACCGCTAAAGTGCACAAACAATTAAGGTAAACAATCATGGTTCCTCAATCAAAATGTTGAGGAAGTTTGAAAAAGAACTATTGAACGTAAATGTATATAACTTACATATTCGAATTCCTTGCAACGCAAGGATTCCAAACCCTAAACGAAGATACCAAACCCTAGCATTCTTTATGGAAAAGTGAGAACATAACATTTTCAACCAAAAAGGTCATGATTTTGTGATAACTTCACGATATCACTAATTTTTTATAAGTTCATAGATTTTGATAAACAGTATGTCAAAAGAAAGCTCAGAAAATATTATGATGCCTGAATCATTATCATATCCACATGTTTTCTTTTTGAAAAAATGCGGTTTGTAAATTGAGCGATTTTTACATTTTGAGTACTGCTCAACAAGCACAATAACAGGTACAAGTCTATCATAGTTTATTTTAGATTGGCATCCTTAACCCACCAGTGAATCGCTGTTGTTGGCGCTACCCAGGGGAAGGGGGATAACACATCGACATGACAGTCGGTTAATGCCCCATATACTCGTGTAGCTAGTATATTATAAAACTATAAATCAATAAATCCAATTTGTACTCCAAGCTACCCATCATTACCATTCAACCAAACCAGTCATTACCAGTGGCGTCTTCTCCGTACGTGCGAGGCCTTCGGCGCATCCTAAATAATAATTTACCAACATTTATAAAAATGAAAAGTGTCATCATTCATTATATTTCATTTAAATTCGATAGCTTCTCGTGGTAGCTGTCCGTCTCAAAATCAGACATTCAACCTTTGAGTGAGCAGTTTTGCTGCGCGTGCACGAATCACAGCTGTATTCTTCTAGCGATTAGACACACAATCATGCTAGTCGTGTGTTCAGACGGAGCGAAAGAGAGTTGTGTGCGTGTGAGGCAGCAAGCGCACGCGCACGCACCAATATTGACTTTTCCGATCACAGAAATAAAGATTTTGTTTATCTGCTTCGAAGCGCGCGCAGATGAACTAATTCCGTGTTTCCGATAGACATAATCCTTTGCCTTCTCCAATTTTTACAATGAAATTCTCCGTTATTCTTGATCGAGGCTCGGTACCTAAATATAGAAAGGGAAGCGCAACCCAATTGTTCCTGGATTCGCTTTATGTCAGAGATGCCACTACGTCAACAGTAGCAGATGGCTGACGTTCAGATAAGACTGTGATCAGGTAATGAGTGTTCGCCAATGAATGCAGAGTAATGCATCTGACTCGAACACCCAGATTCCGTAGAATTCCATGATTAGTTTTTGCGTGATTGATGTGACGCTATGTTTAGTGCTGTAGATGAGCTCATAATCACGCCTTTCGTCCGAAGGGAATATACTGAAAAGATGACAGTCGTCAAACAAAGTAGGCCAACACCTGATTTAAAAATTGAAATCACTCACAGAGAAAGAAATAAGAAATACTCAAGACATTTTAATGCATCAAAGTTCAAACACATGAGTGGCTGACCAGCCGTGAGAAACTGTTGGCCTTGCCTCCTTTTTTCTCGAGAAAATGTGGTCTGGACAGAGAGGGGATATAGTAATCTCAGCTCTTTGAGTAAGGCGGTTAGGCGACATGAGCAATCAACTTCTCATGTGCACATTCACTTGGCATTAAAAAATGTTCGGGAAATTGTTACTAAAAATTCATATTTTATGAAAATTAATGTTATAACATTAAAAAGTCTAGTATAGAAATAGTATTCCAATGCCGAGCGAAGTCCTGTGGTCAGGGAGCACGCGACGCCACTGGTCATTGCACGTGCTGCTAGGTGGAGGCGACTCTTGCTCAGTAAAGCACATGAAACATGGACAGTTGAGCAATGGAATAAGGCGATGCTTAGCAATACAATGCTTAGCGATACTGAACAATTTAAGTACATCCTAAAGCATGCTCGTCGGTCGTTGGAATCGGTGGGAGTAATGTCAACGACTGCTAACTTGGATGCTCCAGATGATCAAAGCAGTGTTAAAGACCAAATGGGATATCCTATGGACTACTGAATTTTCGGGAAACGTTCTTAGGATTTTCGTAATCTACAAGCATTCTTCTTTTGTTCATTCAATTCTTGACGATTATTTAGACTTATTAAACTATTTTTATTCAATTAAAGATATGAAATCAAAGTTGATCTCTTTAACTTGTATTCAAATTGTATTATGTGACAATACATTCTTTAAAAATTGCTATAAATGCTGATCACTCTAAAAGTGTGGTAAATGATGCAAAAGTAACTTATTTCACTGATTTCGGAATGAATTATCTTCACTATCAAAACTAACCTATATCATATCAAAAATCGAAACTAAATGTACCAAAAAGAAGTGTGAAGAGCAGATATCTGTTGATCTGGCGTGCTTGTTTATTGCAATTTTATCTTCGTCAGCATTTTATACTTTAGACGAAATTCCGCTAATTTGGTAAACTCTCAATCCTGTCATTTCGGAGTTGGAATCCCTACCGGTGACTTTTCACTTACCGGAGCAGTCTGCAGATTTTCTGCCTCTGCATGAGCAAGTGCAATCTCTAGCATCAAGCCGAGCGCAATTGTAGCAAAGTTTCTCACATGTTCCTCCTGACTTTACACAAAGTCCGTCATCACAGAATGCATATGAGTCTGGACATGCACTGCATGGTTTTCCAGCTTCATACAATTTGTTTGACCTGCAATGACAGACCAGTAATACATTTGTAATTTCATCATATTTGGATCATTTAATTTACAGAGAACGTTTTAAACATCAAACTGAAATAGGTTCCAAGTATTAACGCACTGCAATTTAATATGAAATGGTGAACTGTGCATCTGGCAAGAATCCGATAATCGATATAAACAAATTAAATGTCTCTGTTTTTCATGGCCTGAGTGGGCATAGATTCCAAGCTGACAATTATCACTGTTGCACCATCATCAAGTCGACCCTTGAGATATTTTATCTACACAGTATTTACATGCACCTCGTCTTTGGAATCGGCTGAGAGACACTAAACATTATCAGGAGCACTGGACTTCAAAGCTTTCTGATAGAAATGGTTAAGAGTAGTTTAAGGAAATTTGCATCGTATAACAAAGAGTGAGTAGGTTTGTCGAACTGAAATTATGTTATTGGGCTTACAGGTGGTTTTAAATTGTCGAATTTTGCGCCGCATAATTTATGAATTACCCCCTGTCTGGTCGATTTCCACCAGGAACAGGCCAGTTTTCATGGCTGTGCCAGTAGCTATTGAAGCTGGGACATTCCTATAGCGAGTCTTACATGATGAACACAACTTTAAATATATTTGATATATATATTTAAAATAAACTATGGTTTGCCCTTAAGAGGACAGGTGCTACGCTCCCACCAGCAGACATACGTGTAAATAGTTGCAGCGTGACAAACTTTTTGACTATCCTAGGACAATTCTAGAGTCAAACTTGACGGGATATGTGCGGGATCTGCTACTAGTCCATTAATTGACTCACTTAGAGTTTCTTAGGCGGGGACGGTCCTAACCCTTGTTGGTCCATCACACATATGACAAGGCGCATTAAGTATCTACGTGGTGTGATCCAAAATGTCCCGGACTAACCTACTTGCAGATAACCTGTGATAACGAATACTACTTCAGATGTAAATTTAGGTCTTTAAGGCATGAGAATCGCCGAAATATCTGCAAGTATATGATGAACATACAGACGAGATGCGAAAAATTTAAGATTATAGGATCTGATCCTTGCAAAAGCAATTCTAAGCTAACTCAATATGGCTAATTTTTGATTCCAAGCTTGAAATGTTTAGAGATAGCCTGCGTAAAGTATACACCTGCACGCTTACCAGTTTGACTTTGCACCTTTCTTGTAAGCACATGCTGCATAATACATTTTTTTACTTCCACATTTGTTCCTTGTAATTGCACAACCAACATATTGAACATCGGCATCTGCCATCTAGAAGTTGAATCAATGCATCAAAAACAGAATTCGTCATCACATAAGCAATCCAAATACTTAAAGTTACTTTCAAAAAGATAGAATGCATTGCTCGGAGGACATGCTAGACATACTTGCACAGAATGAAGTATCTCAAGCAGGCTGCTTCAATTTAATTATGCCTTTTAAGAGAGTCAATTGCGGATTCTCCCATTAACTTTTTAAACAGATAATTATATTCTTGTGGACTACAAGCAAACGTATCACATTATATTCAAGTACACAAGTTGGTGAATTTTGACTATTGAACCGAAGACTTTTGCTAGACTGAGGCAAGTGTACGATGAAGTGCATTAGGAATATTTAAAATTATTGTCGTTTCGGAGGATGATTTTTTTGATTTAAAGTACTTTCTGAAAAAGAACTATTGAACGTAAATGTATATAACTTACATATTCGAATTCCTTGCAACGCAAGTGAAGTTGAAGCGAAGTGTTTACGGTCTGATATTAAGATGGACTCCTTTTTTTGAATTAAGAGACTTTTTGAACGGCAAAAATGTAGTAAGTAAGCAAGTAACCTATATAGCAAATCCACTACATCCTCATCTAACTCTCCCATATTCAAATTTTACTTCATTAAACACACCGAGATATCGCTTGAAAACACATTTTGGTGTAGCTACTGAGAGTCGGATATGTCAATATGGTGAAATATGTGATGTTGACTCTTTGTCATGCATGGGTCAGAACAATGAGTTTTATTTTGCGATAGAAGTTCCAGTAGCCTACAACCACATATTTTAAATAAAATATCAGAAGATCAGCACTTTACATCGCATGCTATTAAGCATCAATTGCAGGTGACCAGAAACTTTTCAGTAAAATTAGCGTGCTGTCATCAGAGTTGCATCACACATAAAAAATGATAAAACACAAGCAATGTGTGTGACAAAAATTCAATGATTTCTTGGAGCATGAATGAAAAATAACTAACTTAAATCATCACCGAAAGCTAAATATGTACTTTCCAGTCAAATACGTATCTACTACATGCGTAGGCCTACTCTGCTGAATGAAGATGTTAATTACATGTATTTCACTCGGTCAAGACGCCGAGGTGTTGCAGAACGTCGCTTATTGAAATTTATCTGAGTTAATTGTTGATCTGAGCAAACAGCCAGAAGGATGAGTCTAGCAGATTTACTTTGCTCTCATTCAAGATATTCCATGTTGCTTTTCAAATGGGCGCCAGTCTGCCGACCGGTACTCAATGACTAATCTAATTGTCTTTAAATATTTAATATGATTGCTGAAAGCGACAGATTCCAGTCGTATGTAATTCCCTGAAATTCGAGGAAGTCATTTTTATTCATTGTTGTATAGTCACGGCAATAATTTCCCTTCTACTTCTCTCTTTGGTCCAATATGTGAGCCTAGTAGAGTAGAGTACAGTAGAGCATAGAGAAATGTATATTTGGAAGTAATGGAAATCAAAATTGATACATCAAAGTAATACTGCGTTGACAATAATGCAAGGAGTATAAATGACATTTGACATGGACACATGTAAATCATTTAGATCATTTAAGTAAATCGACATGAATATCTGAAACTGGTTTTGCCTGCGTTGAGCTTTCGCAAATTCAATTACAAATCGGTTGGAAATTTGAAAACGACATGGACTAAGTTCATACAGCCTATGGACCAAATTTAATTGAGAGCATGCCGCATGATGTGGTTGCATATCGGCACGGTACTTTCTTTTACACTCTTCTGTTATAATTCTTATATAAAACGCTTGCGATTCGCTCACATTTAACGATGATCCATTTTGTATGAAGTGCACTACAGTAATGACTTAAAACCGTAATAACAAAGTAAAACCATTTTATTAACTTTTGACTATTTCCAGGGTTATCGCATCATGAGCTTCATAATACAATCATACCCTTGAATGGATGGGCTTTGCTGCATTTTAAAATATCATCCATCATCTAAACTTAAATGAAGACAATTCTAAATGAATCCGAAACCATTTTCTAATATAAGCTTAATAAGCGTTTCACTAATTATCAGTCGTTCATTGTGAATCATCATCCATGCATGCATATTTCTACTGCTATATCTAATTTGTAATAGTTCTACCAAAATGCGCTCTTTACCCTTGTGATCACTTGTTTTTTTATTCTATTGTTCCCCTTTACATATCCTCACTTTGATATAAATGATCGAGATTCGAGAGGGATGCAGGTGCAGATACGCACACTTCTCTGTGACTTATTATCATATTTTCTTTATTCCAACCATTTAAGCCATTTAGTAGGACAAATGCCATAGAAAATAATGCTTACGGAGATAATGTGATGTAATGTACTCGTGGGTGTATAGTCAATACAAGTATAATATCAAATACATATACTGACAAAGCTGGTAGCGCGTCAACCTTTTCTCATGTAGCCTACATATTGTCCTTAGCCTAGGCTAGTTAAAGGTCCCTATTTCAAACTGTAGTGAGGAGGTGACAGCATAATGGTAATATGAACTGCTGTTGCTAATGAATTTGGTTCCTCTTGTGTTTGATAAAAAGCTATACTTTTCTTTACGGCGCTTCGTCTCACCCCTGATTTTTTTGCATGGTAAAATAATTGGTGATTCAAAGTACCGCCGCCCTATAAGCGGATGCTCATCATGAGATGAGCATGTCTTAAAGGAGAGAAGAATTTTGCTGACTATGGAATCGTTTCACAAAATTGAAAACGCTAGGATATCCTTCAAGATTCACTACCACCAAAACGAAGAGAGTTTTACTCTTTCCATTACTGTATATTCGAACTAAGATATATGCCAAATATTTTGACACTCATTCTTTGCGATACCTTTTGAAAACTTAGGAATTTTGAAAATATTTGTAGTAACTTTGATGTGCGAGCATCATATTGATTTTCATTTTTCAATAATATACGCTAGCTTGCTTATTTGCATAATGCTTCGCTGAATTATTATTCTTCCTATCAACAAGTCAATATAAAAGTTTCAGCTTGGATTCGCTTAGTGGCGGATACAGTTAATCGATTCCACTCGATTGATCGTACGGCGGAATCAGCCACACGATTTCTGAATGACTAGGAATCACGCGATTTTTTGCTATGTGCTGCTCAATGATCTATTTCTATATTCAATATTCTATTTTCCTATTCAATCGTTCAATATTTGACATAATTGCCCGGAATAAAAGTGTGACACATGTGTTTAGCACCTATGCGTGGGTACGCGCACCTGAGATCATGTATAGCTAGGATAAGAGTTGCCGTGTGACGCGATTTTTCATACCCACATAATAGTAAATCTCTATGGGAATCCTGTGGAAGTTCCTACACATCGCAAGGAATGCATCATTCTATGTAGTAGCTTTGAACAAGCTCATAATACACGATTTATTCAAATCATGCAGTTGTGTTGTCAAGTATATCTCCGCATTGAAAGCATTTAAGTGAATGTTAAGAATATTAATGCCTGATTTACATTTATGTACGCTATGAACTTAACCCAGCTAAAATTGCAATATCATATAGCCTCAGATTTGAATTTATTGATGCATAATAAGGCTTATTACAAGATTGATGGAAGAAGCGGTAAATGATGACTGCTATGTTCGATAAAATATAATTGGTTAAAACCAAAAGAATCGAAATTGGGAAATGCAAATAGTAGATAGCAAAAGCGTGGACCAAACATTACTCGACGCATGTCCCACACTCTGTCCCCCGTCTTAATAACTACGAACTGAAGTGCACAAAAGGCAGATTGATAGCACTAGACACGTTGCGCCGTTCAGGCTTCCTCGGTGGTGTGACATACAATCGGAGAGTAGGCCTAGTACTTCAAAGTAGATTCCCAAGACTCCTTACGCCTTATTTACAACTTTTTCAGTGTTCTGATGTGTAATGCTGCACTCTCAGCAATGTACAAATAGAATGTGGTATTAATTAACTGCGGGTAGAAATAATTTTAATGTCTAAATAGGCTATGTGTCAGATAGCTTCATTTTAATGCAAGTTATCAAATTTGTAGTTAAACTCAAGATCTAGAAATTATATAATATATATCAGTCAGACTAACTGCAAATTTCTCATCACTGAATTTGAAAAAGTCTCAAAATATTCAGAATCGCGCGATTTTCGATTAATAATGCACTGAGCCGCACGATTCGGAATCGCGCGAAAATAGAATCGCGCCCACCACTGGCTTCGCTTATTTGATTATCATTGGCATAGGTGCCATTTTCCTCTTAAACCTACACAGTTGAAATTCGTGAATTTGTTGACAGATTTGAATGGTCACTTACGTTTCTATAGCGAATGTTGTCATTTCCTGCTGAACGAGGTTCCTGATGATAGTAATACCACCTTTCCATGAAAAATCTCATTGCCACATGAGTGATGTTGTTTTCGACACCTTCATACACACTTATTAACAGCTTGTCGCTGGTTCCACTCTGTTTACATTCTGATGCATATGTCTTAGCGGTCTCTGCTAAGGTCTGATCCCATTCCTGAAAAAGTAAAAAAATATATTATAAGAATTTTGAAATTTCCATCAATTCACTATGTTAGAAAGCTCACTAATTTCAACATGTTCTTTGCTTGAGGATTAACAGATTTGCGCAAATAGTTGTGGATATTAAGAAATTCATCTTTATGATATTCCACTTCTTCCGCTAAAGTTTCCACACATAGCAGTATTGACAGAATCGAAAAAATCACGATCTTCATATCTTGATCGACCATACCAACAACCACAGCAATGTTTTTTGCCACATGAGAACATAATATATATAAAGGACAGATGTGAATGATTGTTAAAACTAAATCAATTTTAATCATTCAATAAACAATTCAAAAATCATTTAATCGTTTAATGGTTTTCAAAATGTAGCAGCTTTAAGCAACGTGTCATGTGTTTATCTAAACCACTTGCAAAATTGATGAGGAACACAGCATATGGAAAAATTCTCATAACGTGGACGGTAGAATGACCTCATTCACTTAGAAAATCAAGTCACATTGATCTTCACAAAAATCCATTGCCGCCTATATTGAAACGGAGGCAATATAATTGTTGAATAAAAAAAGGAAGAAATAGATTTATTCACTTAAGCCGCAACTTTTGATATATCCTTCAAATGAATATAACTAATTTAGAGCACATCGCGCAATTTATCCAACATTGTCTTTCTATTATTTGGGGAATCACCTGCGTTTATACCAGGGTTTTTTTAAGGAAAATTCTAGGGACCTTGTAGGGACCCGAAAATATTTCATACTAAATGCTATAATTAGATATCCTTTTCTACATGACATTGGTGACAAAATGTTAAGTTTTCACATCCTGGAGGGTTGTGATCCATGTAAAAGTAAAGTTAATTACATCTATGGTTTAGCACATGTAATATTATATGCTAGTTACATGTAGTGTTATTCCTTGAAATCTTTTAAATCTCTCCTTAACATGCCTTAGAATGTAGGCTTATATCTACGTACATGACATACCGTACAATCAGAGCTCAACATAATCAAAGGTAACATACTAACATAACCCAGTAACCTAATGAGGTAAAGATTCATTGATCATTTTCATTTGATACACGTACATGTACATGCGAAGATCAGATTTGAAAATAATGAGTATACGTTCATGCACTCCCTCTGTCCCTCAATTACGACCGGTGGACTTTCCGGATTTCGGGCACATGGTCTCGCCTAATCGGAATAAAATCGTATTTTTGTTTGCTTTGACCATAAAACGCGATTTTTTAAGTTTATTCACCGCTGCCAAAAATTTGGCAACTGCCCGAATGTTTTTGCCCGAGTCCTTGTGGGGGGGGGGGGCTGCATCTGAAACAATCAAAAGCACTTCATCTATTTACATAGGAGAAGATTCCGTTAATTTTTTAAAATATTAATTCAAGCATGCTGAATATTTTTCCAGATGGGTTCAATGATTGAGAAGGCATTATTTCGGATTTCTCCATCTGTTTAATTCACACTCTTAATTTTCATCACATGATCAAGGTGTTCCGAGAGCCATCGAAAGCTCGTGTATTTTGCCGTGGAGTGTGAATTAAAAGAATGGAGAAATCCGAAATAGTGACTTCTCAATTATTAACTCATGATTACCAGTAATTGGCAAAACTCGGTGCCGGCACGCTTCATTGGGAAGTCTTCGTACACTGGCAGTCGGTACATTCATGTATTTCATTTGTGATATAGAAATCGAATTGTATGTGATTCTCATCCTAAAGCCTGATTGATAGCAAAATAAGCTACAAGGAAGTCTATTTATCATGAGATCATTACGGTCCCTGGAAAAGATGCGTTAGTCCGTATATTCGGAACACCCATTGCAAATCATTCGCGATGCAGCATTGAGGAATGTCTGAAGAGAGTTCAGGCCATAAGGTCACAATGTGAGGAAATGTGTTCATCTTTGCAATTTGCCTAAATAGCACAACTTTATTAAATAGCTTAGTTTGACTCATTAACCATGCTGAAAGTATGCAGAACTGTATTGAAAAAGACAGTGTCTTTGGCTTCCTTTTTCCTCGTCGAAGAATGCAAAATATTGCACTATAAACAAATCAAAAGTCCTACAAAAGTCAGAGGTACTCTCCATTTAATCATCAGGCTAGAGACACTGTCGAATTAGCTGATTTTTTTAATTATCCGACGCCAAAAATATTTCTCACATAAATAAAAGAATTTTGAAATAATTGGAATGAAGCAAATTCATGAATTAATGATTCTTCATAACTCTTGCCTTGTATTTTATAATACATATAACAATTATTTAATTTAAAATATTAAAACAACTATATTGATAACAATATAGTTATCAAATACACTCTGTCGTTCCAGAGGGGGGGACGTCAGCGAACCTTTCGGACCCAGTTGGCCGGCACACCACGACACTCTGTCGTTCCAGAGGGGGGGGGAAGTCAGACTCGAAGCACCACGGCGGCCGACCACGACACTCTGTCGTTCCAGAGGGGGGGGGCGCCGGTCGAGTGTTCGCCGTTTTATTACTACTCTTGTCACTGGAAGAGCAAAATAAAATAACCAATACACTGACAATGATCACAATTAACTTAAAAGATGTAAATGGGTCCCCACTGCTATTCAGATTTGGTTGAGTCACAAAATGAATTATACCGATGGAAGTGGAATTAAAAGCTTGAAATTTCAGCCAAGATAGCACAATAAGATGTCGACGTTTTTATGAAGACTTGAATTATAATGCAGCTCATAAATTTCCTTTGATAACCAGCTTAATATGCGCTTAGTTCACATGCTTGTTAGCACATATTCATTCCTTTTGATATCCAACTTGTTTTATACTACTTATAAAGGGACTTCATCTCGGTAGTATATAAACAGAGAAATAATTTGAAAAAATAACCTTTTTGAAAACTACTCAAACATTTTTTGGATAGCAGGAGCGCAATCTCCTCAAAAAACTGAATCTTTCCATATAAAAATTTTCACTGTATGCAGATACTTGTTTGAGTCGACACTCTACCTATTTATACTTACTCTATGACAGAAGTTATTTCTTTCTCGGGATTGATTAATGGATGAAGAATTTCAGACTGTGCGCTGTAATGTTCTGGTTGATTATACTAGGCCTATGTACCTTTTAGACCCTGACGCTTCCTGCAGACTGCTTTTCCTTCTTGCACCTGGTGCGGAATAAATTGCTTTGTTAGCTGTTGATAACAGCATGACCGCGGACAAATTGCACACACATTGGAAAATGTCTTAACTAATAGCATATCTTGTTGATAGGGAAGAGTAAAGAATGATGTGATCCTATTTATCCTATTTATTAAGCAATCAATTTACAACAGATTCAAATATATCCATTATACAATTATATCAATAAATGTGTGCTAATAAATACAGTGCTGGCGATATTTCCATGTTCACTGCAGACAGAAGAGCGCATGACAACTGCTGATTCGTCCATCAAAAAGCATTTGAACAACTGTCAAACGAACAACATCAGCTACGTTCACACATGAGAGCTGAGAGCTGAGACTCAGGCAATCATCCAATCAAACGGCAAGATTACAGTTTCCGTCGTCGATTTCAAACGTCAATCAAAATTATGCTGAGACTAACTCCACGTAGTCTGAACAGTCCTGAGACATGCCTAAGACCCACTAACGTCATCCGTTGTCGCTTGTGCGGGGCGACCCTGGGGAGGTTCACCACGTTTGCTGAGAGATAGTGTGAACGGTCCTGAAACAAGCTTCACTCAAGTTTCTGAGAGAAGCCTGTGAGACAAACTCCACGATCCTTGTCTCAAGTGTGAACAACCCTGAGACCTTCAACTGAGACAACGACCATGTCTCAGCAAAAGTTGTACGCGTTTCAACTTTTCTGAGACTTCCTTGTTATCAATATCCAACTGGATTGTGTATTCGGCGCTCATTTATTTTGTACACATCTACGCAAAATAATATTTTGTGCTCATTTGTTTCTGTTGGTTGCACAACTCAATTCAGTCTAAACTAGCGATTCATTTGATGATACTTACGATATTTATGATACCTGTAAATATTGTCATGTTTTGCTTCTTTCAGAAATCTGAATTTGAGATGAATCAGACAGAAACATAATGAGGCACGTACAGGCTACTTTAACTTGATTGATGAAATCAGTTTTGAGCGATATCATGGTGGCCAAGTTTTTTTACCGCCAAAAGCGGGACACTAAATAGTCAGTAGTAGAAAAAAACATGAAAAACAGCGGACTTGCATCGTCGTGTTCGTAAAGATACGCAATAGTCAACTTAATGTCAATGCGTTGAATCACAACGTGCACAAAATTTCAACAAGCAGGAATCTTTTCACTAGGATTTCTTCGGTTAGTTCATTCCCACATGCATGCCGAATGAAACCAGTGTGTTGTACGCGTTGTACGCGTTTGAAACGTTAAGTTATGAAACAAATTTTGCATCATTTACCCAAGGACGACCCAAAACGCAAGGTCCAACCTTGCAAACCATTAGAAACTGATTATTGTTAAGGTATATTTTATAAGCGCTTCAATCGAGAACTTTTTCATCAAAGTTTGAAGGAAGAGGATGAGTCAATTCACCATCTAGGTACATGGCCCCAAGTAGAAAATTAAAAACATGAGATTGATTAAGTTCATGAGAGAAAGAGAGAAACGTTTTTATATTTGCAAAGTAAATGGAAATCATATAAATCTTAGGCACATACAAAGACAAATATAGAGAGCACTATACGACAAAGACATTTCAAAATTAATACAATTAGCACTGGTGCACGGAAGCAGTCTAATAAAAATTAAATGTTGTCCAAGTGTAAGATTAAATGTAATGATCAGAAAATATTGAAACATGATTGTTAAATCAGTCAGTCCAAGTGTTATTAACAATTATTTCTGCAGCCGGGATGAACGAATTCCTTCTCCTGGTAGCTTTACAAGGTGGTAAAACTATACCTCTCCTCAACATGGAGAGGTTGAAAGAGGTTGTTAGAAAGTGACATGACAGAGCTGATCTGAATTCGCCCGAGAGAGGGAAGTTCGAAGAACGTCTAGACTATGTAAAATTTAGACTTTTTCTGTGGTAGGCTATCTATACTATTGATGAACATTTTGAAGGAGGCATAGAGCCTAGGGAAAAGAAATACTAGTACTTCATACCATAGACCACCTCGATGGTTTTGCGCTTGATAAATTTGATAAATGTTTGTGAAGATTTTTTGTTACGTGTTTTTAGAAGTCTTTGTTTATTTGATTTTATTTTCAGTGCTTCAAAACAGGCCCACAGGCCCAGTAGGGTTATGAGCATTTCATACTTGTACAGAAATAAGTTGACGAAAAGAACCAATATAAATTAGTAGGCCTTCAAAAATAATTTGAGATTTAAGCTCAAAGGAAATCAATTAAGTACAAATTATCAAAATTACTCATTATGTTAAAAATAGCAATGCATTAAACAGCCAATGTTAAACGAGTTGATGGCCTATTTACGTGGAATATTTTACGAATACCTATAGGCTTTCAACGACTTGCCTAAGTCTATTCTCCATGACAAAATGAATCATGAGTCTCAGCAAGCTCTCACATAGTCTGAACGGAACCTGAGAAATAGCGCAACAAAAGGGTATAAATAGAAACATTTTTCAATTTATCTGCGACCTGATGTCGATAGTGTGAACACTGAACAGGTCTGAGACCTAGGTCTCAGCAGATCTCAGGTCATGTCTCAGCGAGTTTCAGCGTCGATAGTTCAGTGAAGGAGAGGCTCAAGAAAATGAGGGGCAGCTTTTTTCCTGACATCTGTCTCTCTAGTGTGAACCGGTTGCTCTCAGTCTCAGGTTCGATTTGAGGTCAACTCTCAGGTTCTTCTCTCATGTGTGAACATAGCTTAACATCAATTCTAGCACATGAGCACGATGCAAGCAACCTTCGTCTATAAGAGAAGCTTTTTACATCAACAAATTAAAACCAACAATCAATAACAAACGTGAACTGAACAGCTACAATGATTTTCTCTTTTTCTGATGTTTCTGATTCAAAATTTACTTATGTACCATTAACTTTTTAGTCAGCTCAATATTTTGTATGCTATTGGTGGGCCACTGCGCAACGCACTGCTACTTGCCTTATACAGATCTCTATTCTCCATTCCTTCTATGTCATAATGATTTTATGATATCATTGCACAAAAAAATTTTGAATCCTATGTAGGCCTATAAGTCAATCATAAATTTCCTTTTTGCCTGTAGATGATCACTGAGATTGCACCAATTTAATAAATAGGATAAGATCACATTATTCTTGACTCTTCCCTGTCAATAAAAAATGCACACAATTAAGTCAAGTTGCAATGCAATCAAGTCGACGGATATAGTTGCCTATCAAATGTTATATAGTTGCATTAACTCTTCGTGAAAGGATATTGCTACGATCACTCACAGCCAATTGGGAAGCTCAATAGTTAAACAACCAAAGTGTTGTTGCGACCGTGATGATCACGGTCGTAGCAGAATTTCAAACGCAGATTGCATCTGTGTATATAATGTGCATACTTTCAAACTTATCACACGATGTACGTTTAGCTGATTACATTCGCCTTTCATACAAATATCTGCCTGTTGAATTTAATAGCGCAAAGGAAAAATAGATGCAGTTGTTTCTATATCCCGGTCGTGCATCTAAATGAGCTTTGCTCATAATGTCATTTTTTTCATCAACTTACAAAAGTGAATATTTTTGATTACTCTATTTGACTGAACTACCTAAACATTGCGAATTATTTTTGCGCAGCTGCAACCAATGAATAGACATAACAAGCTCACACGCTGGCAATGACAAACAACGATTCAGGGAAGACAATAACAATTATCAAAAACAATTATTCGAATAATTTTAAGAAAAGATATTTACCATTAAGACCTAGGGTTTAATTATACACAAAATTATACACAACACATGATCGCATCATGTAATTTTGAATGTCGGGTTGATCCTGATGCCCAATACTTGGGACAAACGAAACGCAGAATACATCAAAGAATAAAGGAACATATAAGAGGTAACTCAGCCGTAAGAGCCATCTGAACATATGTCCAAACTGTAGTAATGACATTAATAATTGTTTTTCTGTTAAATACACAGGATGTAGTGAATTTGAAACTCGCATAGTAGAAGCGTTGCTCATAAATGATGAAACTCCTAGATTAAATCAAACCCTAGGTCTTAATGGTAAATCTCTTTTCTTAAAAGTATTCGAATAATTGTTTTTGATAATTGTTATTGTTTTCCTTGAATCGTTGTTTGTCATTGTCAGCGTATGAGCTTATCATACCTAAACATTGGACTAGAAAGAAGAAATAACTAATTTTCGAATTGCATCGAATAGACACATTGACTTCAACAAATTCTCACAGTTTTCTCCATTTCCTCTCCTCTTGATTGCACTTCCTCTTGCTCACTGTAACTCTTTAAGTAAACGTTGTGTGTCTCTCACTGCCTAAATTCAACGTGTTATCATTATGGCCAAAAGTGAGCATAAAATGGAAAATATCTTGTGCAAATAGAAACAGTGAAGAAGAATTGATGGAAACCATGATGTCGCTACTGACAAACTGAAGCTTGTTCCAAACCATTTAGATTATTATGCCGACTTGTGATGAGTTTTATTAGGCTTGAATGAATCTGAAATTATCCGCTTGCGTGGAGTTGCATGCCTACAAATTATAGATGATTTGAGTTGACTCCATTTTGTAAAAATAATTGACAAAAATTCTCGATTTTCAAAAAGTACCTTTTTTACCCTTTAAAGACGGCGCGTATAAACCCGTCGGCAAGTGGTCTTAAATTTCGTTATTGCGCAGCTGTATGACTTGCTAAGGTAGCTCTAAATACGGCAAGCGATCACTGACCGTCCTAATTGTATCTACACACGCATTTTACTGCTGCGCCGGTTTCTGCAGATGCTATGAGTCACCGCATCGAACCATTGTCGAGTTGTATGACAAATTAGCACTTCAACTTCCTACAAAATCTCAGATTCATTAGATTTGCAGACTATCAGAATTTGAATAACCGTTAAGTGGCTCGTGTCAACTTTTTCATTCACTCAAATCTGGATGAGTCTAATACATTGATCTGCATTAGTAATCCGGGAGCGGTCATTGACCGATCACTTACACTATCCGGCAAGTGGTCAATGCTCGCCTTTTTGTAGGTGTGGCTTGGGTGCGTCAGCACACTTTCTTTTTTGAATCAACAATATTTTTGCAATCCTAGAACCCTAATCCTAGCAGCATATGCTTATTTGCATCATTTTTTTGTTTTTTCTTTTTTCGTAATTCACAGGGAAAATGTCTGCTTTGAGGGACTATTTTTTACTTATAACCGTCCTTAAAGGGCTAAGTTGAATTTTTGATGTTAACATGAGCCAAATTTGATCAAATGTGGGCTCTCTATCAGAAATATCCAAAAATATCTATAAAAGTAACAGAAATTGTAAAGCAGTTTTGGAACAAATTCCAAAAATAGTCATGGGCTCCAGGAAACCCCCTCCGGGTATACAATTGTCCCATCGACATCCATCTGCGTGATATGCTCACTCCATCGCGGTTGAGTAGGAGCAGCACAGCAATCGCATCAAAAGAGGCTGACTGACTAGATGCCAGAATGGATCAAGACATTTGCCGGCCGATGGTTGTCGATTTGCTGAAATTTGCACCGTACTGCTTTATTTTACATGTTCGGGTTGGCAGTGCATGCGACAATGCTGTGAAGTTGAGTTCCGTAGTTTCTGCTGTTAAACAATTTTCGGCCACATCTACATGTCTGAGTATCAGTAGTAATCCGGATTATCCAAGATCTTTGCGGGATTCATTGGACATAATCATTGTCAGTGAATGTGAAGCATCAGCACGAGAGCGCTCAAAGAGTGTTCAAAATAGAAGAGCAGCACAAAAGTCCAAATGACGACTTATATCCGCGACATTGCGGAGATGTGGCTACTATAAAATCTGAAAGATCGAGTTCGTAGACCATCGTTTATTGGCAGTCGACCGCCCGTTTTCCCAGGGTATCCATAAATGCATTTTTTAATTTTTCACCATCCTATAATTTTCTCTCCGATTAAAAATGTCAATGAAACAATGATATTATTCATATCATTATAAGTAGTGTTATGTCTTTGATATCAATCTTCTATATGAGCGTACTTACTGTAATAATATTTGATAAATTGAATACGTGCACTCCTGACCTTCAGACATGACTCGCCTATTAACTCATAAAATGATGGCTCTGATTGAGAGTAACTAAATTGACAAATAAAAACCAACATACATGTCAATGCAATATGTATGTCAGATCGATGACTTGACTTATATACATATAATGTTTGAAGATGGGTTTCCTTGTCTTGTGAAATGTCACGGTGCTTGCATTATCTAGTATTCATGATAAATGTAATTGTCGTAATGAATTTGACTCTGCTATATACAGTAGTTTCACCCAATGCTTCATGAATCAGATTATAGAATCTGTGTTATTCAGTTAAATTTCAGAATATGCCGTGAATGTCTCCTCTCCGCTAAAGCTCGAACGACCGCTTCATCATGAACCATTTTATGTTTGCCATTTTATCATCATCTTGATTAATATCATAATGTTTTGCCTCAATGGTTAATAAACGTCTGATTTCTGATTTCCCGTTTCCAATAAATTTTCTTGTTCTCTTAAGAAAATCTTGCTTTTTCATGCTACTACTGTCTCTTCAGTGAAAATCACGAGTAGCTGATGAAAATGTCCTATTTAAATTCATGGTTAAATTAAAGCCCTTATTTCTGTCTACTACTCGCATTGATGCTCTGTGTGTGCATCTTTCGAATCTGCTCCCCATGATCAGAGTGTGACTTGTAATTTCTAAAAATTTTCTCTAGCCATGATGTTAATCACAGATCTATGACAGATTTTAGAATTTTTTTGAAACTTTTTTGGCCACAAATATCTTTAACAATTGCTATTTACTGGGCGAAACTGTTTGAATGCACTGAGAAGTAAGTAGCCTGTTTTGGTAAAGTAACAACTCAGCATTCCAATATGATGGTAGTTTCGATTTCATTACATAAAGCTCTTTTTGGTATCTACGGTTTGTAAGATGCAGGCTACAGCATTGCTGTTTTGGAGAAGTAATGAAGAAATTGACTATCAGTATGTTAAAAACCGAAGAAGATTGAATCTCTTAATTGAATTGAAACATTTCACTGCGTGCTGGCATTATACTTTGAGCTGACACATCACCCACTAGATACAGATGTAATTCAGACTAGTTCAGTGTATGACTGAGACGTTAGTTATAATCAGAGTTGGAAAAGTCGGAATTGGAATTGACGATATTTAAATCTACTGGAATTGGAATTGACCTTGATAAACCTCAATTCCACTTTTTCGATAGACCTGTGGTAAATGTATTTGTAAAAACATTGAAATCACAGTAGGCCTACTCGGCCGTTGTGGTAACTGCACGCAGAGATAAGAGAGAGATAGATCGACAGAGGTAACTTTATTTCACTGTTGAATAAAGGGTGTTAGTTGTGACTTCGATGGGCCTACAGCCCCCGGCAATGTTATTTCAGCGATTAAGCAAACAATGAAAAGACAATCATCTAGTTATTTATCAAGTAAGATAATTAATCAAAATAAAGCAATTGTTGAATTTAGTTCTTGATAAGATAAGCACAAAAGTTGGAGATTTACTTAATTGTTGTACACACGAAAAACAATTGGCTTGGAAACAGGAAAATTAACGCTGCATTAAAGGACAGCAACCCTGTCAGTTCAAATCACAATATAGACAGTGTCAACAAATTATTCTAACAATTAATGATTCAATTAAAATGGCGATTACATGAACTATTATTCAACTTCCAATCACAACAATTAATAATATTAATTTTTAAGACTACAATTATATAAATACGCCACGCAACGATAACAGAAAAACTTTACACTTACAGTTCACTTCTTGATATTGAATTCACTTCAATTCGATCGGACTCACTTTTACCAAAATAATATCATGAATATCAGTGTCACTTATACCGTCAATCTTCAACCGCGCTCGCTGATGTGTTGCCGTATACGCTGCTGTGTTATTGTTCGCTGGCAGGCAGTTGTTGCTACTTCTGTAATTAAGTTACACCGCCAGAGCCCGCATTTCTTCGAACAGCTACTGAAGATATCGTATGTGTTGTTGTTGTGTCAATTTCTCATCGTTTCTAATTTATACAAATTTTTGAGACTTGACGATAAATCCATTTTCTTTTGAAAATTGAAAGAGCTTCTTTTAATCTCTGCTCGTTAGCTTTCGACCCGACCACATTTCGTTCTTATCACGGAATATTTAATCTCCTTTTTTTAGCATGGACCATTAATCAGTTTTCATGATATCATTTTTATCGTCGTTTTTTCTTTCATCAACAATCAGGTTATATGCACATTGAATTTCTTTCTTCTGTCAGTTTATTAATAGATTTATTCGCATCTCAGCATCTCTCTCTCTCTCTCAGCGTTTGATTCTTTACTGACCGTTAATTTTCTTTTCTTTTTTTCACAAGATATTGAATAGCTCGTTTACGAAACGAAAATGGCGTATGCTAACCGGTTACATATATACATGTATACAAGAAAAATGAACTATGACCATGAGAACGCACATAGGAACGACGCAGGGAACGGGACGCAGGAACAACGAGGATAGGATAAGGGCACATGGGTTAGATTGAAACGAACTAACGTTAGATACATTAACATAAGACACTATACGCGACATGCAGTTATCGGAATTGAATCTTATTATGGAATTGGAATTGAATTGAACTGTTTCGACTGGAATTGGAATTAAAAAATTTCAATGGAATTTTTCCAGCTCTGGTTATAATTACAATTAAAGATTGATATAACATTGATTTTTGCATGGAATGCAACTCAAACATACCTGCGCATGGGTAATGCGGAAGATTTTACTGCAAAGGTAACCATTCCCATATAAGCTGTAGCAACATGAATATATGAAATGATAATCTACAGTTCCAGATAACTTCAAATGCAATGATGGAGATTCGAAGGACGACTTTCAAATGACCAAAGTATTCAAATGTTTCGGATAATGCTTAATGTGTCAAAAATAAAAATTTTGATAAATAGACTAGTGTTTAGCCTACATAGCACTTGAATTTCTCTGCTCTGTTTGATGTCTTGGTATGACTCATAAAATGCATTATACTCATGCTTTACAATGCATTAATTGGAAATCAATATGCATGCACGCTTCTTTGAAGGCTATCATACAACATGCCTGCAAAATGTGGCAAAATTCACACATTCGGAAAAATACTTTTTAAAAATTTCCAACTATGCAATATCACGAACACGAATATACATGTAGTCTCAGAATGAATAACGACAATAGTGCGTTGTCTGGCCATTCTAAAAATGACCACAATAATTCTCTAGCTATCAATGACTTTCACGTGATGATAATGAAACGTTGCAATACTCCTGTAGAAGCTGGAATCATTGAAGAGCAAATGATTGACTCACAGACCTAAACTAAATTGCACGTATGAAATAGCCAGTTATCAGGATACATATGTCCCCCGATGGATTATCGATGTTCCGATGGATAAACTGCTTGAAGCCGAGGATATAAAATATTTCGAGTCTCCTCTTTCGAATGATAATGCCTATTTCGCATGATTCGAATACCTTCATACCAAAACTTTTAATTCAAAAAGTGAATTTCCATTTTTTTTCATTTTTTTCATGAATCTATGTATATTTTTTTGACTCTTCAAAAATTGTTCATTACAACTAAAGTATTTCTGGAAACTTTTACTCAAGAATATCTATATGGTGTTACAAGTACAATATTCTACGTTAATTTTAGTACTATAAGCAGCAATTTAAAATTTGAACGTAATGTCTCTTCATGTATTATTGCATTTTTCTATCTTTTCAAATGTCTCGTTGTAATGATTATTCAACAGACGGAAAATAACTGCGCGTCTTGGTGGATTTGAACCACCGACCTCTTTATGACTTATTCGTTATAAAGTGAAAGTTGTCATACATTCCGAATGCAATCTTTCGAATGGTGATATGCATTTTTCATTATTCTGTGTTCACATCAAAACTTCACATACTTCATTGGCCCATACTATATATTTACATTACGTGCACAATTATACATGTACTCATCTTGTGAGATAAGATGAATGTGTATGTTAACAATCTTGAATTGCACATGCATAAATATTATGTAAATATGATACAGAAACATTATATCAATAATGTCAATGCTACTCTAAATGAAAACCACCAATTTTCTAAAAAGTACTTTTGAAAATGACCTTACAGTAGGTTGATTTTGCCCAATTTTTTATTGAAACTTCAACATACATACAAACTAAAAGTCGCAAAGACCTAAGCTTATATAGTAAATTCCATTTGTTCGCTCGTAGCATGTTTTGAGGTACATTTACATATGTTAAGACAGCTTTCATGTTTCTGTTACTGCAGTAGGTTCTTTACATAAAGGTGATAAAGGAAAATATAAACTATCGAAGACAAATTGTGTCTGATGCATAAGCAATATGAAAAAAGAGTATATTTCCGTTCGCTCGTAACTTTTTGACGATGTGACTTTTAGAGCAGCCTGTACCGCAGGTATGCAACCTTTCCTCTGACTGGCGTATTTAATTAGCATGAGAACGATCCCTTTTAACATATAATCACTTGATGATATCGGAAAATAGTAGTTATAACATATTTTCAAGACTTTGCTTTTTAGGTTATATTTGTCTAAAAATTTGATTTTTTCTTTTGTTTTTCAAATCATTCTCATTTTGAAAATATAGACAGAAAAATGAAAACTAAGACAATTTCTTGTACTTCAGTATATAACAAAAGAAACTGCTTGGGTGTTTGAAACTAATCCTAAATTTTAAAAATTCCCATCCGTGTCCTGTTTCACGTGGAATTTACCATATTTGACTTATTCTGGGAGATATAAAAAGAAGTTGATATGGGCCCCCCGGTCCTGATAGAATTAAGGAGGTGGTCCACTGACGTATGCAGTCACTGTGTAAGCCCGGATGATACGAGGAGTCGCGCGAAAGCATAGCGCTTTTGCATGCTTAGTTTGGACCTTCATATGTTGGTCTCAGCTCTTGAATAGACACCAACAGCAGCTAACTTGATGGGAATTCCTGGAAAGCTCCTAACATACTTTTAAAAGGACATGAAATTGACTTTTCATTGAGTTAAATTCAACGACAGTTAGTGAACTGTTAAAAATTTGCTAAAGCAGATAGCTCGCCCCTAACCCCCCGCATGGGAAAGGCGATTATATCACATTTCACAACAAATATTCACTGAATGGTGTGACTAATTAATATTTAACGTTCTCGTCCTTATTTTGATAAAATGAGTTTTGACTTGACAAATGAGGCAGAATGATAAACAATTCTAGCTTGACGATTTTCTTCATATCCTATCGATATCTAATTAGGAAAGCTTTCATGACACCGATCTTTCACATATTGCGAGAGGAAAAATGTGAATAAGCGGCAAAATTGAGGAAGTCGATAGATTGGCAGTCTTGCTGTCGGAAATTAAAGAAAATCGTTTATGCATCGTTTCGCGTTCTAGGATCCAGTGCTTCATGCAAAGGAACCAAATGCTTACTCACTTTGAAAGGCCTTGTCCCAGTGACGGGGACTGCCTAGATTTCCTCTCCCATCTCGAGCGGCTCATTGCATCCGCGTTGAGGCTCCAATGATCTAAATGTCCTCTAGCTCTTGGCGCTCCCATATTTTCTTTGGTCGCCCTCTGCTTCGCGGTCCTGTCACAGGCATTTCCAATGCTAGTTGGGTCTGGTGTTCGCGAGGTCTCCTTACAGCGTGCATGTACCACCTCAGTCTGTGCCACCTCATGATCCCATCGATCGGATGAATCGTGAGTGCTCCGCGAATGTCTACATTTCTTATTCTGTCTCTTCTTGTTACCCCGAGGATGCTTCGTAACATGCGCATCTCTGTTGCGGAATTCTTTTGGCGATTCATTTCGTTGACTGACCAACACTTGCTTCCATACAGCATCATCGGTCGCACCATGCTTGTGTAGACCTTTGCTTTCAATTTTGTCGGCATCTTCCTGTCATACAGTACCCCTAGTAGCCTTCTCCAGCTTCCTCAAGCCGCTTGGATCCTTCTACTGACTTCCTTGTCGATGTTACTGTCTTTATCTATCACAGATACCAGTTACTTGAAATGATCAACTTTCTTCAACTGTCCTGATCGTAGGAACATCGTTTCTTCATGGTCTTCGGTTGGCATGTACTCCGTCTTATGAGCATCTACATTGAGTCCAAATCGCTCGATGGTGTCCACTGGTTCAACCTCTTCTCTGCGTATAGCAGATGTTACATCTTCATGTCATCTTCAGGGATGTTACGATTTCTTATACGCTTCCAGAGCATCTCACGTGGAATTTGCGTGCATAGCAATGCAACCAAATGCTTCAGTACATGTACATTTTTACTGTGAAACATCCTTTTACCTGAAAATGCGAGAATGTCCGTAGAATAGACTCCAGCATCCATGCGAGCCTCACCATGGTGATTATATTACATTTTAAATTCTTAATTCTTACTCATCTTGCATTAATTGTTCGATTAATCTAGCTAGCAGATTAAGCAGTCCGTATTAACAATTCTTTGAAATGAGTGTAAAAAATGAAAAATTGCTTTAAGAAACTGCGTGCCTTTTTGACAATTTAGTAAATGAAAACAACCACAACAGTTTGGCACCAGAGGCCCCATCTCCAATCTCAGCGGGTGCTTGTGCCTACTTTGAACGGAAAAAATCTTTGATGCTAGCTTGGATATAGCATGGCCTTCCCCTCCCTCCCTCAAAATTTCACTCGATCTTGGCAACTCATGAGACTTTCGCCCGACTGCTGATCATGGAGTTTAAGTCAAATGTACATATAATTTTTGGTATGGGCAGAAAATTACTTGAAATTGTTTTGAGGATTATACAGCACAAAGAATCATTACGAAACAAGTTAGCAGTCCTAACTATCATTTATATAAAATCACATACCGAATTTATCAAAAATAACATCATCCGCATTCGGTCTTACAAACCGCGACAGGTATGCAGCTTCTTGCTACGCGCCTGACTGAGCTCTTAGTGGAGTCACTCTTCTGAATAAGTGCTGCAACAACTATCAGTGAGAAACTTATAGTTTATATACATCTTTTTGCATTAAGCATAGAAAAAAGAATTTATATAATTGACAGAAATATAACTTTTATCTGTTTAAATTTTCAGGATCTGGTGGATGTTTTAAAAACGCTATCGGCGTTAAGGGGTTAAAAATACAAATTGTTGAATTGGCTGAACTCATGAAGTTTATGTTAATATTGAACATTATAACTAACTAATGAATATTATGCAATTTGGTTTGACACTCTGTAGTTTGATTATCGTCCTTGTATTAATGAAATAGGGTTATACTTGTATTTCTGAAGCAGGATTATCGCAAATTAGTCGCATTGCAAGCAATGGGCATGTGATTGTTGCAAGCACAAATTGCAAGGGAATTCTGTCACTGAATATGTGGAATTTGATTGATTTATTGATTTGCTTAGGCACCCGATAGACTGACTTTACAAAGTGCACTGACTAAAGGTTAGGCGAAAGTCGTTGAATAGACTACTAGCCTAATTTTAGACATTAGTTCACCTTAACATGCAAGATGCTGGCATAATACATCTTGACCAGTGGCGTCTTCTCCGTACCTGCGAGGCCTTCGGCGCATCCTCAAAAATTATTTAACAACATTAATGAAAATGAAAGTGTCATCATTCATCTAAATTCGATAGCATCTCGTGATAGCTGTGCACAGCTTTCCGTCTCAAAATCAGACGCTCAACCTCAAGAGTGAACAGTTTTGCAGCACGTTCTTGAATCACAGCTGTTTTCTTCGAACAATTAGACAAACAAGCTAGTCGTGTGTTCAGACGGAGCACTGATGTTCAGACAGCGAAAGAGAGTTGTGTGCGTGTGAGTCAGTAAGCGCACCCGCCAGCGCCAATATTTGGCTTTCCCGATAGACAATGTTTTGCCTTCTCTAATTTTTGTAATGAAATTCTACGCAATTCTTGATCGGGGAGCGGTGGCTAAATATAGTAAGGGAAGCGCAACACAATTGTTCCTAGCTTCGCTTAATGTGAGAGATGCCATTACGTCAACAGTAGCAGATGGATGACGTTCAGACAAGACTGCGATCAGATGATGAGCGTTCTCCAATGAAAGCAGAGTAATGCATCTGACTCGAACACCCAGATTCGGTAGAATTCCATAATTTGTTTTTACGTGATTCATGTGACGCTATGTTTAGTACTGCAGATGAGATCATAACCACGCCTTTCGTCCGAAGGGAATATACTGAAAAGATGACTGACAGTCGTCAAGCAAGGTAGGCCAACACCTGATATAAAATTGAAAGTACTTACAGAGAAAGAAATAAGAAATACACAAGACATTTTAATGCATCAAAATTTCAAACATGTGAGTGGCTGACCACCCGTGAGAAACACAAGAAACTGTTGGCCTTGCCTCCTTTTTTCTCGAGAAAATGTGGTCTGGACAGAGAGGGCATATAGTAATCTCAGCACCTTGAATAAGGCGGTTAAGAGACATGAGCAATCACTTCTCTTTGCACATCCACTTGGCCTTAAAAAATGTTCGTGAAATTGTTATTAAAAATTCAGCTTTTATAAAAATTAATGTAGCATGAAAGTGCTTTGTATAAAAATAGTATTCCAATGCCGAGCGAAGGCCTATGGTCAGGGAGCACGCGACGCCACTGATCTTGACTAAATTTTATGTTTATCAAAAAGAAGTAGGTTTCTATATCAATACAATTTGGACAATTGTGCATGCACTCGGTTGGAAAAAAACTTGACAGAAGCCTATGATTCGCAACTGTTCCTAAAAAACGTTGACGTTTGGTCACCAACTTGCCTCATTGTACCTGCTGTATCAGAAAACTTCAAATTTCAATGACAGTTCAGCATTAAAACATGGCACAAATTATGACGAAATGGCCACCAACACCCCTTCTTCCTGACCTCAACTATTCTGACTATCCATAGAGTAGGGATATATAGGTATAGTGTCGACTCAAAAAAGTATCTGTATACAGAGAAAATTTCTATATCAAAAGATTCAGTTTTTTGCGTTTCCGTGGTCCAAAAACTTATTTGAGCGGTTTTAAAAAAAGTCAAAATTGTGTAAATTTATATACTACCGAGATGACTCTTTTTTATAAGTAGCATGAAACAAGTTGGATATCAATAGGTATGAATATTTGCTAATAAGCATCCTATCTAAGCGGAATTAAGCTGATTATCAAGGGAATTTCATGATCCGTATTATAATGGAAGTCTTCATGAAAAAATCGCGATCTTATTCGTGCTTTCGTGACTGAAAGTTTTAAATTCAATTTTTACCGGCTTGATTTTGTGATTCACTCAATTCATGTTTCATTTCTTGAATCTGAATAGTGATGTGGATCCATTTACATCTTTAAAAGTCAATTGAAATCATTGTCTTTGAATCTGTGATTTTACCATGCCAGTGCCAACTGTTGCCTGATCACGTTTAAGAAGATTCTCTTGAGGTTCAGCTGGAAAGCAATAGCGCAGGTCATCGAGTTGCCAATTTAGCAAACATAACCTCACCAAGGCTGTCAGACACGGACTATCTGTAAAATAATATCATTTCCTTCTGCTTTATGCTATCATGATCACTCAATTCCGTTGTAATTTCTTCAAAACTGCATAAATGCGCATATCTCACATTTGGAAACATATCCGACTGTATCTCCTTTGAGTTCATTTAATAAAATCGAAAGTGTATACATATTGGGGATTTAATAAATGCAGAGTTACCACTCTACCTAATATGCCTACTCTATGTGACCATCAGTAGTCGAAGACAAATCAGCTTGATGGTTAATGAAAACTTAATGTTAATCAGTTAAAAATCATTTCAATACATCATATTGCATTTTCTTGAGGCCATTGATAACGGATACTAATCATTATTAATAATGCCTCTCTGCAAAACTTAATTTTCAAATGAACAAAGCTCTATCGATAGTGGCTGCTGAAACACAATCGAAAGAACAACATAAAAGAAGGAAATATGACAACTATCTAGCGGAATTCTAAGATCATACGTATACGACTGATTATAAGAGAAACTGATCAAATTCTCATATTTTCCTTGTCAAGTTTTATTAGCTTGGAAAGGCTGTGAAGGAGAACTCCAGACATCAATAGCAGAGAGCTGATTGAGAATAAAGAAAATGAAAATCGAAAACATGCGTATCATGGTAGAAAAAATGATAGTAAGAGTTGATTTCATTTTATACATGGAGCTATTATGCATACTGAAGTTTAAGTGAGTTTGAGCTGCCGAAACGACATATTTACAAAGTATTTTATTACTGGCTCAAGTAGATATAGCTACTAACAAATTTCAAGTGATTTAACTAGTGATTTCCATCTCGATCTCTTTTCTCAATCTGAAGATCTCGAGTTCAAAATGTCCAAATCTCGAGATCTCAAGATTACAAGTAGGCCTATATCAAGTCTGTGTCAATTGCTCAGACAATGTAATTGATAACATAGGCCTACAATCCCAAATTACTGTAATTGTAGTTGCAGCTGCACAGTCGTTTTTGTAATTACTACACAAGATTGAACACTTGGTCTTTTTACTCGTATTAAAAATATTTAGCACATGTTTAAGCTACACAATTGTGGATGGATTTTGAAATTTTTCGTAATTCCACCTTGTTGCAGGCCTACTCCTCCCATTATGCATTGTTCAAACACTCAAAATACAGTTTTCAATTAATTCTCCCAATATTCTGTAATGAATACCATTTTATGTAGATAATAGATATTAGGCCTATGTGTAAGGTTAAAATAAAGGAACATGCAGGCATATGGGCAATTTTCATTCAGTAAAGAAGTCTGATTATTTCACTGTCTCTTAGACAAAGCTGCAATGACTGTAGTAGTTTTTAGTATCAATCCTGTAGCCTTACTGGGCTCACTGATTTCTCTAAACCAATCGTCAAAAATCTTTGAGCAATTTCAAACGTCAAGGCTTCAAGGTATATCCGTAACTCCCGTGGGGAGATGACTAAGCCCATCGAGGAAATCGGCATCGCACGAGGACACGCCGCGGATTGGTCTGAAGTCATGCAGTTGTAATATGCAACAGGTAACATGCACAATTTTAGTGTAGAAAAACGTCTCGCCTGTAGTGATAGACTTCGAGATTCTGAAAACATTGTTCGAAATGATGTCGGCCTGTCCAACTCGATGTCTGTCGTTTGAGCTGCAAGCGGACTGAGATGTTGATGCAATTTATTATAAATCGAACTGAGTAGTGCTGTCATGATGCAATTTGCAGTTATTTCGACAATACAGATGGTATATTGAGACAAATTTCATTCCAATGCAATGAATTTATAATAGTGGATCACCCAAATTATGCCCAGCTTCTATCGATTCTCTTGCCTTTCAATCGCATTTAACATTGATGAGCCATATACCGCTCAAGAGCTTATGTTCTCAGCTTTTAATTGAGCTATTGTACATTTGTATATGTCAATGTTTAAGGTGGACGGAGCTCAAAATGTGAAAATCGGCATTGTTAGAAATCTCAAATTTTCAATGTTGAAACATTCGGCCATGACAATGAATCAGACATAAGGTAAAAGGGGTTTCTTTTTATTCTTTCATGCATTGCTCGTCAAAATCTGTGTGCTTTTAGAGAAGTTATGATGTCCAAAATTCATTGCTTAATTTTCTGTTTCTGTTGATTGTTGAAAAGTTGTTTACATCTCCTGTCGCTAACAAGGTCATTTTCAGGCTTTCAATATCTATGGTGTCTAGACGTCTGCATAGCCGGATCAAAGTGTTGACTCAGATAAGTTGTAAACAAAGTTTTCATTCTGTTTTGAATTCATCTTATGTCATGATGACTGATTCGAAGCTTGAGAAAGTGTTTTTGAAGGGCAAAGTCTCTGCTCTTTTGTCAGATGGACAGTCCGAACGGCTAGTTAGCGAAAAGTAGGCATCCCAAAGACCACCGTCCACAGGTGGAAAACTAATTTTATCTCCCTTTCCAGAAAAGTTGGATCCGGTCAGAAAAGAAAGACAAGTTTCCGAACAGATCGGATAATTATTCGCGTGGTAAGAAACGATCCCTCTCTGTCTTCAGTCGAGTTGATGAGTTCACTTCAGCAGCCGACGGTTTCTGCCATAACAGTGAGACGTCGCCTGAAAAGTGAGCACTTCAAAAGCCGTAAGAGACAATCAAGGATCGAATTGACCGCCAAACACAAGAGTTTGAGGCTGAAGTGGGCGATGCAACATTGCCACTGGCATTCTCAATGGAATCTAGTTGTTTAGAATGATGAAGCTGTCTGTCTCAGAGGTGCGATGGGCGTTTGAGAGTTTGGATGAAGTTAGATGACGCATTTCCTGATCTTTTGATCGCCTGTGAATCAAGGAGGTGGAAGATTGTTGATGTGGGCTGCGATATGGATGAATGGCCGAACTGAACTCCTTTTCCAAAGGGATAACATGAATTCCGATGGATATGTGAATGTTTTGTAGAGGCACATTCTTCCATTATCCTCCCAATTGGGTGATCGTTCCTCCGACTAGACGACAATGCCACTTGGTAATGCCATGTTGTAAATGATGTAAACCGAAAATTCAATCCCCGATTCAAAACCGAACAATCCCCTTTCACAAATTTTGATCAGCCATGCTAATGCTGAATGTGCAGCAGATGCAATTAATGAACATTTTGCTAATGTTTTCACTCAGGATGATAAGTCATTGAATACTGATTTTGATGATGATAAATGGAATCCCTTAGCAGATTCATGCGATGTATTTTGTTTTCTCGAACGATTGTCATGTAAAAGAGCGACTGGATCTGATGAGATTCCGAATAAGTTTTATGAACTTGCATCACCATATATTTCAGAAACTTTGTGTCATTTGATAAATTGTTCCCTTCTGGAGCGTGGTACCGGTACATTTGCATTTAAAAAACTGTGTTATTTCTCCGATTCCTGAATGTAGTTCACCATCCATTGATCAACTGCTTCCTATAACCTTGATGAGCACACCTGCGAAACTTCTCGAACATCAGATTTTAAAGGGTATACTCGTGAGCTGGTAACGCGTGATTTTCCATCTTTTCAATTTGCATACAAAGAGAAATCAAGCACAACGAGCTGTCCTATAAAGATGCATGACATAATTACTGCCTATCTTGATAGTCCGGATATTGGAGGTTGTATGCTAATCAATTACGATTTTTCTAAGGCATTTGACTCCATAATTCACAGTATACTTATGAAGAAATTGCTACGTGGCGATTATCCACATGATTTTATTAAATGGATTTGCTCTTATCTTAATAATGGTTGTCAACGTGTTCGCATCGGTAATATTTTGAGCAATGTCTTGCCTGTCACTAGTGGCACCGCTCAGGGATCACTGTGAGTCCTGCTGCCGTCATTGTTTGTCATGTTTTAAGTCACTGTTTGTAATTTGCTGCCGTGATATTGTACCAGCATCTCGTGAGACTAAGATGACAATGTATGCTGATGATGTTTGTGAAATATGTCCTATTAGAAAAGACGATGTTTTGAACTCCACTAAGGTGATTACTGCTGAATTTCATAATATTAGATCGTAGGCAGAAGCAAATTGTTTGGAGTTAAATGAATCGAAGACAAAAGGGTTATGTATACATGTATATAAAAAGAATTTCAGTCTATATTTTCCTTTTCCTTTCATGATTGTGGACGAAGTTAAGATTCTAGGTGTTTTTTGGTCGTGTGAGTTGGAGTGGAATTCTCATTGTGATCACTTAGCCTCACTCTGTACAAGACGTCTTTCGCTCTTAAAGTTCGAAGAGAAATTTTTACACATGACGACTTATGGCTTGTTTTTAACAGCACCATCAGAAGTATCATGTTATAGTGTACGACTTTGTTCGATGTGCTGAGTTTCGAGACTTGTACCATAATAGAGGACATTGTGCAAACGTGCACGTAAAGTTATTTATCACAATAATTGTAAATGCTCAAATGACATTTCTGACTTTCATAACGTGCACCTGAATGCCTAGAAAAATCTTTTTGAAAAATGTCAAGATGTGAACAGAGGCGTCGCTAAGGAAACATCATTCGGGGGGTGTTTGCTGAATTTTACCTGATTTACAACTTAGAGCCAAAATTTGCCTGATTATTGCACACACGCATACTCACACACATTGCAACATGTTTCATGTTTATATCCTACAGAAGAGGTACCTGCAGTGTTGGATTTGAGGGAGGGAAAGTGGGGAAGTTCCCCTGCACTGCCTTGTCTCATCCCCGTCACTGGAGATGCACCTTCCTTCCCTGAGGGGGAAGAATATTTCCAGTAGATAGGCTTTACATTGCCTCAACTAGATTGATTGAGCATCAGTTCATTATTTTAGTGAATATGAGCAACATTGACAGGCGCAGGCCTAGTTTCCTCACGATTCTTCATAAGCTTAATTGTCTTATCATCAATAATTGACCTTCTTTGTTCATAAAGATAACAAATAAATTCGAGAAGCAGAAAGTGCTGAATGAAATAATTAGAAGGTAGCGAAACCATCACAAAAAGAGTGGAATCCAGAATGCTATCTTGATTCTTTCAGGGTCTTGATGACAACACACACAGTATTTTATTCATATTAATGTAATAGAACTCTTCACAATCAATAAAATCAAGTTTGGGAACATTGTTTAACTTTCACTCTGTGAATATTGACAGAAGCCCGAATTTTGTGAATTCATTATAGGTCTAATTACAATAAATTACAGAATGATCATCTGCGGAATGTTTGTGTGGATCTTCACATGCGAGACCTACTATGAATTTCTGATGCACAAGGGTATCCACGCACCTTATTTGAAGCATTATTTAACCAAATGCGGGTGGCACCAAATACATGCATTGGAGAGTCCCTTTCAAGGATCAAATGGGCCTATCTCCTACTTTTTCCATTTATGGTTCAACTATTTTCAAAATAATTCGCGGGCGTTCTTAGTGCGAGGATGATAGTGGTGCTATATGAATCAATGTCCTCTTTCTTTTGATCACCCTTTTTCCGGCTTTGGTTGCAGCGTTGACCCAAAAACTTCCGTTCGAAAGCTTCCCCCTACTGCTATCATGCTCAAATCCAACACTAGGTACCTACCTAACAGTGGCGTAGCAGACCACGTCAGATGAGGTAATCTGAGTCCAATGAAAGAACCGGGAAAAGAACGTAGGCCTACATGTAAATTCCAAGTCAATTTTTAGTCCTTTAGGCGCATTGCTCAAAATATATTTTTTATTATTATAATTTAAAGAGCAAAATCAATTTTCATAACAACTCCATTTCCACTTATAGTCATTACCAAAAACAATACAGGTAAATCATAACACTATAACCTGATGTATTTACTTACGATATAACAACTTTACTTGACGATCTTTCATTGAAGCAAACTTGTCGATAATTGTGTCAACGAACGAACACTCTCCTGATAAGTGTTTGAGAAGAGAAGTTTCGATGCTTAAAAATACCAGTTGTTTCATGCGTTCTTGAGTCATGGTGGAACGCAGGTAGGTCTTGATTCGCCGAAGCACACTGAAGGTTCTTTCACATGTCTCCGATGTTAGAGCAATTGTTTGTGAAGCCATTAATGCTTTAGAGACAAGAGGTAGAGCGTCACACAAATCCAAGGAATGCATTTGTTTAAGAAGGGTAGAAGGATCATTTGCTTCTCCAAGTGCCACTCGCAAATCTGAATCAGTGAATAGAATGTGTAATTCGTTGCGCAACTTCTCTTCTTCTTCTTGAACTAAATCTGGGTGATGTTTCTTCAGTTCATTCACAAGTCGTACAACTTCAAATGCATCAGCTTTCAGTACATCAAATCTCGATGGCTGAAATAGTTTTATCCACTGAAGACTTTCGATGTTTTCAAATCGTTGGTCTAACTGAAAAATTAGTGTATCGATGATTTCGTACATTAATCGCTTAAGTTTATCCTTCTCAAATTGGGATGACGAAGATGATGGCTTAGGCCTACTTGGAGTGTAACCGCTGTCAAGGAGATGTTGCTCGTTGATTTGTGGGACTCTCTTTTCATGATTAAAAAAGTAAGGCTCATATTGCTTCGCTTCCTCGACGAACGTTTGAAAGGAAACTTCAGAGCGTAGTTCACACAAGTTTGCACGATAGTCTGCTACCTTCGAAGATATTTCAGCTGGATCAATCATCACACCTTGAAGTTTCTTTGTCATCATGTCGGATAATGCGAAAACTTTACGAAAAAAGAATAAGAGAAACACATTCTCACAATTTCCCAATTGATATCGCAATCCTTTCGCTTCAGCGCGGGTGTAGCAATCAATTGAGCAAGCAGAGGACTCCGAAGAAATATTTTCTAAAACATTGAAAATTTCACAATACTTAGAAGAAATAGCACAGACAGATTTTCCTCTCGTCAACCAACGCGTAGTTGACGCAAGAGGCAATGGACTGGATAACATAGAAGCACGTTTTGGTGAAGCGCGAAAAAATGTTGTCAAATTTTGCAAAAATCCGAAAAATATTGATACCAACGGAATATTCTTACTGACACTTTGTGCTACTAATGCCCATTTGTGTGCATAACAATGAACGAAGTTTGCTGAGGGCCAAATCTCCTTGATCTTAGTTTGCACTGAATTGTGCTTACCCATCATGTTACTTGCACCGTCGTATGACTGGCCGATCACTGAAGTATTTTTGGTTACACCAACGGACTCAAGACTTTCACATATTACACAGGCAAGATTGTTAGCTGATCTGTCTGCTGACACATTGACAAGGTCAATCAGATGTTCGAAGACCGATCCATTGTGAACAAGTCGGACACTGACAGCCATTTGACTTGTATTTGAAATGTCCGTTGTATCGTCAGCAATTATAGATATAAAAGGAGCACCTTTGATTCGATTCTCGATTTCACCGCGAACCTGATCATACAAACACTTAATCAAGTCGTTTTGAATATCAGGTGATAATCCTGAAAATGGGAGACTGTGATCAGGAGAGACACAATTTTTAATCAGCGGATCAGAACTAAATTCACTGAGGAGCTTAATCAATTCAATGAAATTTCCACGATTTGGACTGTCAGTGCTCTCTGAATGACCTCTAAAAGAAAGGCCTTGGCAAACAAGGAAAAGAGCGGCTTTAATATGATGTCGCATCATTTCTCTGTTCTTCCTCACTTCCTCGTTGTGCATATTTCTCAAAGTTTTGAACTCCTCATTTAACATTTCATCGATCCTTACTTTGCCAATAAGTTTAAGAGAGGTGATCGCGGCCAGACAGGGGCGTAGCGCCTATAGTATTCTAATAATCTGAGAATACACCGGAATTTACAAACGAAAATGAAATTACAAATATGTGATGATAGGATTTTGATTAACATGAAGGTCATATAATCTTGTTCGATGTTTCCGTTTTCCAATTCACAAAACTTCTTTAACACAGGCGGAGAGATACGAGTATTCTATCTCGCGACAGAATCACACCTGTACAGCAGTAGAGTTATCAATAGCGCGCCTCTGATTGGTCTGGATGCAGCAAACATTGTAATGATACGTCTCCTCTCTGCGTCGCCCTCCTGCCATGTGTCTGCTGTCTGATATTCTAGAATCAATATCTGCTAGCAGAGTGTAACCACCCTCTCCGGTCTTCGCTATTACTCAATTACATCGCTACTTATAACGGAGAATACTCATGGCAACTGTCGAGGAATTGATAAATTTACAAAATTCTCCTTTATCCTACGCAAAGAAAATAGAACTAAAAACTAAAGCAAGAGATAAGCCGATTTTCACCTTTGAAGGAAGGAGAAAGTGCAATCTTAGTGTGCAATATCAAAAATACGAATGGCTGACTGGTTGCCCCATTAGAAAGACACTTTTCTGCTTTCCGTGCCTTATCTTTAAACCAAAAACGACAGTGTTTTCATCGACGAGAGGATTACTCGACTTGGCGAATTTCTCTAATCATGTGAAGAGACATCGAACAAGATTATATGACCTTCATGTTAATCAAAAAATCAATCACATCAGCACATTTTTGTAATTTCATTTTTCGTTTGTAAATTCGGTGTATTATAAAATCTCCTACGCATCTGGCCGCGATCACCTCTCTTAAACTTATTGGCAAAGTAAGGATCGATGAAATGTTAAATGAGGAGTTCAAAACTTTGAGAAATATGCACAACGAGGAAGTGAGGAAGAACAGAGAAATGATGCGACATCATATTAAAGCCGCTCTTTTCCTTGTTTGCCAAGGCCTTTCTTTTAGAGGTCATTCAGAGAGCACTGACAGTCCAAATCGTGGAAATTTCATTGAATTGATTAAGCTCCTCAGTGAATTTAGTTCTGATCCGCTGATTAAAAATTGTGTCTCTCCTGATCACAGTCTCCCATTTTCAGGATTATCACCTGATATTCAAAACGACTTGATTAAGTGTTTGTATGATCAGGTTCGCGGTGAAATCGAGAATCGAATCAAAGGTGCTCCTTTTATATCTATAATTGGTAATATTAGGTAGTAACTAATCATCTAATCGGTCGGAAATGACGCCTATAAATGAAAAATAATTTAATTGGTGGTTATTTAAGTGGCCAATGAAATGCCGATGACGTTAAGTTAATTTGTGCGCAATTGGATCCCGTAGTATCGACTGTTAAGGAAATTTTCGACGGTGTTTGCATCGAGAAAGTTAACACGCTGTTGACAATAAACTTCTACGCACAGAGAAGACGGTGTGCCTTATTCATACCGTGCGCTTTCCGCGGTGCGCGTGTGAATGACTCGGTATGAGGAAGGTTCGATGAAATCCACCGTAACGATGAGGTCATCTCCTCAAGGGACAACGCAATAGCCAGAGCTTACGTATATCAATCAACGGTTAAATATACACTACCCAGCTAGGCAGAATGAGTTGCAGGCGTTTCAGCGTTAGGTGATTCAGTGCCAATATTGACTGGCCACATTATAGGTAAGGTACTGGAATTACATTTCAATTCCACTTAGATATTTTAAATTTAGCAGAGCTAACTCACATCGCCTTATGTTCCAATTTTTAAGAAAATGCGAGGCGACTGTTCCTCCTGCTCGCATATACAGTCATCCCCGGTGCAGGTCGTTTTCAGCGCGCTATGTTTGACCGCTTTCGCGTGACAAATCAATATCATCAACGGCAACTAACCATATACTTTCTGGTGTCTAGAAAGGGTGAGAATTTCCCGACATTACGATGTGTTTTTGTGACAAGACGTGTTTTTGTGGCTAAGAACAACGTCAGTGAATATTGCAGCTGAATCGCCGGCAAACCGGCGGTTTGCCTGAAATTTCTCATTTTACCTGAATCTTTTTATTAATTTCATATTGGGGGGTGTTACGGCCCCCCCCACACCCCCCGGTCGCGACGCCTCTGGATGTGAAACATCCATAGTGTTAATTCCATACTGTAGAACGGCAAGGAGGCAGAACTGTTGCCTATTTACCTCCATTCTAGACGAAATGAATGATCTTACGAGCAGACTTGTCTAAATTCCCTTTATATATTACTTTCGATTTCGATTTTGAGAAATATAAATTTATTCTATTCTATTCCTTTTTTCAATGACTGCCATAATGATCTTGATTTTCATCACGCGATATAAAAAAAATTTGTCTATCTAAGTCCATCACTTGAATCAATTCTGTCAAGGTATAATCAAGAGTAAGACGTGTTATGAGAATAAATTAAGAAATTCAATGATGGAGAATTCAAATGAGCAGCTACAATTAGGAAAATCCCAGAAAGGTAAACCAAACTTAGTTCACAATGGTTATTGCTTCACTATTGACCATTCTAATATAAAATTTTTATGTTTTTAATATTAAGGAACTTAAAATACAGAATATTTTGAATGTGAAGAATTCGAATATGAAATTTTCGGATGCGACCTTTTTTCTTCTGCGACTTTTTACGACGTAATCGGATGCGATAAATTCGGAAGTGCGAACAAGTTGGATGCAACGAAATCGGAATTGCAACGTTGTAGCACAAATTCGTTTAGAACGCTCTTCTGGAACTCTAAAACTTGTAATCGTTTGAAGCAACGTGATTCAATAGCCAAAATATGTGAATTCCAGTATAAATGTAGGTCAGAATTCAACAAGACACTTATTATTGAAGTCAATAGCAAAACGGTTTTTTACAAAAAGATGCAGCTCTAGTTTTATTGCCATTTAACTAGAAACTGTTCGCATAAGTCAAGCTTTTCAAATGAATTATACAAGTCAATTATCCATGCACTGTTGAACCGGAATCTTCATGACAGCACATGAGCTTACATGTATTTCACAAATGTCGGCTTGGGTTACATGGGCGCTGCAGGAGAAATTCTTTAAATCAAAACAACACATGGCAAAAAGAAATGGACCAAGAAGTGAACTTTGTGGAGTGCCATTTGTAACTGGTTGGAACGAGCTCAATGACTCTCTCACTTTAGCATTCTGGAATCTATTTCTCAAATGCGAATCAATTAAGTGAATAAGACCACTAGGAAAACAAAGGCTAGCAAGGTTGTCTGATGTAACCACACCAGTGATGTACCATCCTTCTGATCGTGCGTGGAACTGATATTCTTCTCTGAGTCCTTGCTGTCGTTAAATTGAAACTTGAGAGCAAAATGACTGTAACTTTCAAAACTGGTCGTCTCTTGTTGAGGAACTGAGAGTCTTTTGTATCACCGGGAATACAGTAGTCACAAGCACATAATTAGATTAACATTTCATATAGATAAACAAAATATTTAATGCTGTGGTCACAAGTGATTGCAGAAGAACCGATAAGGCAACGGCGACAATTTCATACAGATGATATTGCCCAATCTATTACAAAATAACCCTGGATCGTATAACACAACTTTTGATCGCACAACTGGTGTCATGGAAAAGGCTGAAGGATAGCAGTAAAACGCACATTTACGTAAAAATAGATTGCTTTCTTATTGCATGATGCATCAATTTTTTTATAAAGCTGGGATTCATATGTGTAGTAATATGATCGCACAGGCTAAATTAAAATCAAATAATTTCAGTAGAGATCCCAAAAGCCATCCATGTCAGGTAATCTACGAGTAAGCTCTTTATAACTTTTTGCTGTGGCGTTGAACTCGATTCTAGCAGTGTCGGGATCGAACCAATCTCCGTACTTAATCCTCCTAAAATTTACAATTCTCTAGCTTGATAAGAAATTTGTATTTACTCATGAGATCATTGGATAATGGGTCAGCGCTTCATGAATCTTGGGTGTACCCAAAAATTTACAAAATCCACGAATGACGACCAACCTTGACGATGTAGACAATCCAACTGTATCTCATAATTGTTGCCAAAACGTTGTCTTCGCTTATGCATCTGAATGAAGAAAGTTATCAAATTGCAGACAGAGATGTGAAGAGAGGAAGCCAACGGTCACTTAGAGTGTAACACTGAATGCATACACGCATCAAAACACGTGTGAGAATTCCCGTGCATCGAATGAAATTTGTCAATACTTATGAAAATGCCTTTGTTTCGCTATATGGATTTTCAAAGGAATGAATTTTCCGCTAACCCGGTTGACACTTCCTCATTTAAAATATAATTCATCAAAAGATCCGATTCATCCTATAAAAGCATGAATATAAATTGCATTCAGAATATATCTCTATTTAATAAATATTAATTTCCGTGGATTACTTATTGTACTTTTTCCACCAAAGGAAATTAATCTCGACCAATTTATTTGTTCATTTCATTAAATCGACCAGTATCAGTATATCTTTCATCTGTTGATTTCAGTGAGTGGCACTCATGTGTATCAATCGCATCCTGCATCACATGGGACAAACATTCACGTGACATTCACAAACTAACCTGCGACAATTATACATGTAGGTTACACTACGAGCGATTACGCTATAGAGAAGTGCGAGTTTAATCGAGAGTGGTGCAACCGAATTGTCGCCACAGTTTTCAGTCAAACTGACATAATTTTCTCAATGTCGACATGAGTTGTATGAATCATAGATATCGGATCGCACGATCGAAGATTTTTGAAAGCGTTTGTAAATTATCGGCAGGTAGATTTGTATGAAACAGTTGGTTTGTCCGCTTCTGATAGACTCATAGTGCACAATTACTACCCAAGAGTGCTGCATTTAGGCAGAATTTCATGACTGGCTGTCTATCTCTCAAATGTGTTATCTATCCCTTTGCAGCTAACTTTAAGATTAACTTATTATTGCTGCTGTTGTGATGAAGGGAATAAGATTTCTGTGACACAAATGATCAACTAGAGTGCGCCTTTAATTGCTCACTCTTTAAACAAAGAGTTGCTCACTCCAAAGACATCCAGACTGGACATCGATAGCTCAGATGGGTCTTCTGATCTCTGCTTTTGATTGCGAGAATGTGGTTCAATGTGAATTAAATTGCTCAAAATACTTGTGTATGCCGACATTAGGAGGCTTGCCAAATCTGAATGTGCTTAGCTTCACAGACAGGGGTGCATGAACAAAATAGGAAATGACCTAAAGACGCTCCATGTCAAAAATTGTTACTCTGTGTTCAGTACTTTTCGCTTAATCAGAGAAAACATAGAAAATTTAATTTCTCTGAAATCTGCATCCCATTGGACTAACAAGCACTTTTGTTTGAATCTGTCTGACGAGATGAGGAACCAACTAGAACTCGGCCGACGCGCAGATTCGTAGTAGCTGTCGGGTGTCCACCATTTTGCGAAAGTCTCATTTTCGGCCTAGTTCCTTTCAGAAGCTCGTTCTATGGCTGCTCTGCCGGACTAGTTAAGGCAAGCTGTTAGATTCCATTTTCACAAACATTCAGGATTATTCAACAGCAGTCTTTGATTCATTTGCACGAGATATAGTCTGGGAATGCAAGACAGTAAAGATGGCTGACGCACGAGCAATAATCGCCTCATGTGTCGCCTCATCTGCCCACTACGGAGACCATAGCGAACGTGCATTTTCAGCAACGGATTTCACCATGAAGAAAAGGGGCGTTCTCTCAGTCTCTCCCTGTCAAAAAAACGCGGAACTAGTGTGATCGTCCACAAGTCTTCAACCTGTTACAACGACACATGCTTATTAGAAGCAGAAACAAAGAAGTCAGTTTGATAAAAATTCACTGCATAGACACTGTTGAAGATGGAAATATTTCATGCAGTGTGTTGGAGTTATTATCTGGTATTCACTCTGAGATTAGGTAGCTTCGGTAGATAAGATTAAGCTCTACAGTTTTAATCAAAGACAACGGTAGATAAGTAGGCTTATGTCGACTTAATTGAGGTCTACCAACATTCATGTGTTACAAGATAGGATTATATCTCTATGGATTATGCAACTTCATATAGGGATGTCAAGTATAGTCTGCATATCATAAAATGTGGTCTACGAGATATGCGGCACGTAATATATAGGCTTTATCTGTGGAAAATACAAAACTATGAAAACTATTTACATATTGGGACATTCATGCACAAAACCTGAGTTCGCGTTATCTCGTCTTGATGTCCATATCATTAGGTGGACATTTGTCTTTACTAACTTGTCTGGTCGGATTTCTTTCCATGAAAACAGTCCTTCTTACATAATGCACAGTACTACATGAGGCTGCTTTCACTTTTTTGTCTGCAGAGGGCGAAGTTGTACGATAGAAGATAAAAAAGAAAATCCTATACAGGAGGTTGATAATATCAGATACTAATTAATATTAGAGATAAGTTTAATATCCTTCCGCATCCATTATCCTCTACATCATTAAACCTTCTGTGCTCCTGATGCTACATTATCTTTCTTTTATTTTTCTCCTTAAGTTGCAGTATTGAACATTTGCGTTTCCAAGTTGTATTATTTAGCCCTTGTGCTCCTAAAGTTGCATCAACAAACTTTTGTGCTCCTAAAGTTGCATTAACAAACTTTTGTGCTCCTAAAGTTGCATCAGCAAACTTTTGTGCTCTCAAAGTTGCATTATGAAACTCTGTGTTCCTCAAGTTGCATTATCTTTCTTCTGTGCTCTTTGAGCTGCATTATTAAACTTTTGTGTTCCTAAAGTTGCATTATTGAAGTTTTGCGTTCTTAAAGTTATATTATTTAGCCCTTGTGCTCCTAAAGTTGCATTAACAAACTTTTGTGCTCCTAAAGTTGCATTATTTAACTTCTGTGGCCCTAAAGTTGCATTATTGAACCTAAAGTGTTCATGTGGCTAAATTACAGAAAATTGATTTTTCTTTATTGTCTTCAATTAGGCAACTGATTAAGAAAGTAAATAACCGATTACACTCACAGTGCAATATTATACAAGAAAGATTGTTTTCATGGAAAGAAATCAGATTATTTCATCGCTATCGGATCCTATCAAATGCCATTAGCCTCTTTGTTTAAGATGACTGACCAGGAACCGACCAGATTATCTAAGCCAAATACCTACCTCATGATATGGACATCAGCACGAACTAATGCGAAATCAAGCTCGCTCAAAGTTTATTGACATGCACCGTGACAACTCTCGAGTCGAATGAAAATTGCAAAACAGAAGATAAAATTCATCAATTTTCAATTTAACAACTTTCTTTGGCCAACAATCCGTTATTCAAAATTGTACAATGAATTGAAAAAAGAAGTGTAACAATCAAACACGAAAGACAAATTCAACACATTAGCCTTAAATGGATTTCCAAAGTAATCACTGTCGAAACGTTGTGCATTGCAAGAAGAAGTTGAAGAGAGCTAAAGCAGAAGATACGAAATTGTGAGCTGAAGAAAATGTTGACACTCCTATTGAGTGAAATCGGAATTTTGCTGTTGAGTTATGTAAACCTAGACTTTCCGATTGGGATGCTGAGTATCAGCCGGGGTCGATTTATAATCTTAAAATTTCGGCTCCAGGAATTTTTACTGAGCATGTACAGTGCGGTGGAAATTCAATTTCATTTGTGCATCTCATGAGTTAAATTCGTATTGTTGTGCAATGAAGCAATTTATATCAAAATTGGTCATCTGCATAACTGAAAACTTCTTTAGCAATGAATAAAAATGTGATCAAGCAGATTATGATGAAATGGAGATTCGTTGAATCAGAAATACCGCATGGATGTTCAAATATCTGTATTCAATATGGAATTAAAACCTTGTATCTAGCAAATCTTGAGGGCTTAAACATTATTTGTGTATAAAAGTGAAGCGATCCGTTGAATCAGCGATGACATGGGATTGAAATCGGGCATGCGGGCTTTTCAAACAGCCGGTGTATCAAGTTGTAGCTATTTGTTGCACTATTTTGAACTGCTTCTCTAACTTGACGAATAAACTTTTCTTTGTACTACATTTTTTGAAACATTTTGCGCAATCTGACATCATGTAGGGGAGAGTCGGGCACAAGTTGCATGGGGCACGAGCTTGTTCATTGGTGCTCCCGGCTCGAATACGATGTCAACGCCAATGATTGTTAATACTTTAGAAAGGGTAGAACAAAAGTGTCTCATTCATTACATCGCTGTTCCCGTACACATCCTCAAATGTGATTATTGCCAAAATTATTATTTTTGTTGCCGTTAATCGTATTCAATTTTTCTACGATTATTTCTTCTGAAAAAAAGAAAAGTTCTTGAATTCATGATATGCTTGCATCGCTCCATTATTTAGCAGTCCTTTTCACTTAAATTTATGGAGCTTTGACAACATAATATTCTTGCATGTGCTGTAATAATGAAATAAATTTCAAGAGTGGTCGTGGGGCACAAGTTGCCATTCAGAATCGTCAGGACATTTCCTGAGTTCAAAATACAAGCTCTTACTAAAGGACGTATGAAAATAAAGTCTCGAATCCTTGCCGACAGCCCTGAGAAAAGATGAGCTAATGAAGAAAGTTGTAGAAGCTAAGAATATGGTAGCCCCTTGACAAACTCGACAAATCTCAGTAAGGTTAGATACCATCTGCCGTTCTCAAGTGAAAGCGAGGATGCTGTGCATCACCGAAAGCAAATGATCTTGTTATTGTCAAAGTTCCAGTAGTCAGGAAAAAAGCGGAATCGAAGAACTATGAGTATGTTTAATCAAATTGTCATTGTCATGAACGAATCATCAGGATCCACCGCTCTGCTCCAGTTTTCAAAAGGCTCTGCAAAAGGCATACTTCTATACTTGGAGGCGACTGTAGAATTATATCAATAGATGATGTCACATGACGAAGAGAACACAAGAGACATTTGTTTTCAAAAATGACATTAAACCTTACAGGATTTGCAATTGAATGTAGATCTGTGTAATTTTTTATAGATTTCATCATTTGTTCAATAATTGACATCGGTCGGTAATTCAGTAAGAAAAAGCAATATAATTGTCTTCGATCGAAAATTCAAAATTTCAATATATATTTTCTAGAATTCAGAGCTAAATCTTACCAATAAGCAAACTGAAAATTTCATAGCTAAAAACTTTGTTTTTACTTGTGCTTATTACTGGGGTTCGACTCATTAAAAATGATATGGTTTAACGAGACATTTATTTGTACTGGGAAAACATTCTTATAAAAAGGACATACAGTTAAGAAATACGTGTATTATGATAAAAATTTGTCAGTCGTTTTATGTTCATAGAGTATACATGAACAACTATTTTCAAATTGGATTCAGCATAAAACGAAAAAGCATGTAAGAAAAGCTGTGTTAAGTGATAAGATGGAAAGGTGCATCACTTGCAATGGAAGTGATAAAAGTAGACATCAAGAAGATGGAAGAGAAACATCGTGGATTGGTGAAGGAATGCGGCTTTCTCTACAACAGCCTCCAAAGAACAAGCGCCAAACATCATGGCTTGGCAGAGTACGTGATCAACAACACGAAGTTGGTGATGGAGAAAAAAGAAAGAACTCTTCCGTGAAGTGGCTAAGACTCTGTAGTCTAGAATATCCTTTGTGTCGTACTGTGTGTAAATGCCAGTTGCAACCTTGTTTTCTTTTCAAAATCAACATTGATAATTTCACACACAATATTAAAACAGCCACGACAGACACTAAGTCTACTAATGAGACCTACCTGGAGATTCCCGATGCCGTAGCTGACTTAGTAAGTAAAGGCCTTAAGTACCGCTTGTCGCATGACAACAATAAGAGCTTTTGGGATAAAATTTCTCTGAATTTCGAGCCATTAAAATATAATTTACGTTGGAGTTCTAGTTTCAAAGACGTTGAGGCTAATGAAGCGAATTTAATTGTACTATTCAATAAAAATACATGTAATTTGCCACCTAAAATGAGCGAAGAGATAGAACAAAAGATAGTTTGTTTCGAAAACGAGTTGAAAGATATTTTGGTTTATGAAACTAAAAACTTAGTAATGGCAAAGCGTATCTAGACACTAAAAATAAAAAAGCAAAACTAAAGCTGTCTTACAGAACAACAATTTACAATGCATCCCGTCAGATAATACGAATAGATTTGAAGTCTGTAAAACGGAAGATTTAGTTAAGAAAAATGAAAATGTATTAAAAGATCAAATGACTTACTTAGAATTAAATAAGACTAAAGTTGATTCATTGGAGAAACAAGCCAATAAACTTATCAAAATTGTTATTAAAGATAGTCCGGTCTTGCAGTGAAAAATTAATTTCAACTGGTAGTAACCCGGCCAATTCCTTTACTTTTCTTAAAGATCATAAGGAGAGATCGGACGACGGCTTTCCGGTTCGACCGATAGCCTCAGTTTGCAATACCCCCATCGAGAAAATTGATTGGGTAGTTTCTAAAATTCCAACTCAAGTCTTACAATATATTCCGTCTTACCTATCTAACAGCGACGATCTAATAGCAATATTAAACGAACACAAAAATAATAAAGTATTCATTTCCCTGGATGTCACAAGCCTGTACCCAAGTATACCGAAGTAAGAAGAAGGTATAGAATACAATATTGAACTGTTACACAGCTATTGGGACAAAATTGACAACTATGGCATTAGTCTTGGAGACGTAGAACGTTTGCTAAATTTTATTTGTTATAATTATGAAATAAAATATGATGATAAAGTATATAAACAAATAAAGAGAGTACCCATTGGTGCTCATTTTGCCCCTCCGTTTGCAATAAATTTCATGCACAGCATTGAAACGGAAGCTCTAGCTAAATTGAATATTCGACCCGAAATATACAAATGGAATATTGATGTTATCATAATAGGAACAATACCAAATGACGCAGGCTCATTTAATGAAATATTGACTTCTTTCAATTCAGCAAATAAAAATATTAAGTTTACACTAGAAACGGCCGAGCCTGGAGAATGGTTGCCATTCCTAGATATGAAAATATGAATTTCAAACAACGAGGTTATATACAGCTGGTATCATAAAGCTGAGCATTCGAACATTACTTTACGTCAGGATGCCTTTTTACCATGGCATGTAAAACAAAATTCCATAAGAAATAGGTTTCAGTCAATTGCTAAACGCTGCAATGACGATATCAGAAAACAAGAAAAAATATAATCGAATTCCAGAGTATTCTAATCGATAATGGTTATAATGAAAACGACTGCCGAGCGGCAAAACCTAAGAACAAGCAGGAAAATGCAAAACCACATAATAACCAGATAATTAATTTCAATTTGCCTTTTGTAAACGACAGATGCAATCGCAAAGTAAACAGATTAATCAATAAATACAAATTCCCCATAAAAGTCACAAACGAATATGGTATGAAATCGTCATCATTTTTGAAGCAAAAAAGTAGTTACGAAATTTTTAATTGCGAGATTTGCCTTGAAAGTAAGAGTAATATTTGCCGGAAAAGTTTATTGTGTACCTTTACACCTGTAGAATATGTAATGAATTCTAAATCGGCAAAACAGCGAGAATGCTTAAGACGAGGCATCAAGAACATAAGCGAGCTGTAAAAAACAAAAGTACATCGAGCGCCTTTATTAACACTTAATAGACAAACATAATGGCGCTGGCGACATCGGGACTTTTCAGGTCGGCCTCATTAGCAAACTGACCAACACACGAGATACAACATTAAAAGAAGCCAAAGCAATCACACAATTTGAGCCAGCAATCAATAGGAAACATGAATTACCTTTTTACAATCCAACTTCACATTTCAGCAGCCAATCATACATGCAACGCAGTTCTTGATGTCATTCACTCTTATATAAACCCTCACAAAGGCTGCATCTGTGCCATCCAAACATCGACCGTTGAAGGCACTGGACGCTGAAGGCCTGTCTTTGATACGTTTAACTTTTACTTTATTATATCGTTCGCAACAAAGAACGGTCGAATGCCGTGAAACTGTAAGAAATCACTCTTCCCCATTCGATGGACAGCTGCATGTCCAAGCAGTCAGTCTTGTTGAATATGAGGATTTTCTCTCACCCATCGATGCACATTTTGGTGGTTGGTTATGCGTCCTCAACAAACGATACTCATCAGAATGCTTTGGCATACGAAGTTATGCAGCGTCACTTAGCAATATTACACGTTGTCTTCCATCAGCATTTGATATATTTCCGAAAGTATACTCAATCAAATTTTTTTCATTTTTTTCATGGGAACAACTTTTCAATTCAAATTTTTGCTCCATCAGCTGTAAACACAGGAAAATGCAAAATTCCTTTAACTGTTTGACTGCATTTTCGAAAAGTAGTATCCAATGCAAGCAAGCGCAATGTAAATTATGAAGGTAGTATCGCATTAATATGTAAGTTTTCTTAAAGATGAAATATAGCTGATAGGCACGATCTAAGATATAATCAGACTGACAAAAAGACATCTCGAGAATATTCGAAATATTCGAAAGAAATGTACGTTTCGCACTTTTCCACATAGCTACATCACTTAAATATTCTGGTTTAAAAATGTCGCTTATTTATTTTGAAATAAAATTCAAACTGTGTCTCCCTATATTTTCGAATGTGTGCTGCATTAAGCATAGCATTTTAGGACAATTACATACTACAGTTGCCATAGATTCTCACAATGTCTGCACACTCATTTCATTCGCATTGCATTGACGTTTAAGTAATATGGTTTGCTTGGTCATGCGCATCCATACAATGTACATTTTATGAACTTTAGCACGAAAGACATCTGTCAGTGGCAAATTTTTTGTCAATCTTGACAGAGGGTGCGACAGTAAATGTATCCAACAGAAAGTATATTTGATTCAAATGAAATTCTACCAACATGTTAACGAAATTTCATCTACGGGTACCATCGTCTACAATATAACAATGTCTAATTATGCTTTCTATTTCCATTTTAAACCGCTTTGTTTGTAATATTTAGAGAAGAATTTTCATTGTCTCATGTCCTTGCACAATACTCCCAGTGTAATACACTATATTTTATATATGGAGAATGATGAGACGCAGAAAGAGGTGCATCAACTTACCAAATACAACTATACTCTTCATGGGTCTTTAATGTGAAATTGAAAATGTTATAGAAAAATAACTTGAAAAATCCAGCATTTTTTGCTGATGCGTTATATCAATACTGATAATCAGTCTTGTGTATTCTTACTGCAGATGAACTTCTGAATATGGTACGGACCCCTAAAATTAACAGGACAAATGAAAAGTAAATTAATGAGAGATTGTGCGGAGTATCTTTTTCAACCTCAGTTTGAATGTAGAGTTGTTCCTCAAAATTGCCCCATCTGACGCATGCAGCGAAATGCAGAGAATAGATAAACCTAAATTTCTTCTAATTTTGATTTTAAATATTTCACACAAACTGAAACCTTGCGCAAGATGTCATAGATAAGATGTTCCAATCGTGAATCAAAAAAAAGTTGATCAATTTGCGTGTAGATCACCCTCTTCCAGACTCCGCTGAAACTTCAATTGGGGTTAGATAAGTATGTGTATAAGCGTTTATTCAGAACTATTTGAAACCTCAACATCACAAAATGACTTTTTTTGCCGATAATGATATGCATATAAATGCATCTATGAAACAGTGATCGACAACAGAAAGACTAAAAATCATCAGTTTCGCAAAAATCAAATGCCATAAGAAACACAGCCATAATACACTGTACATGATGAATATGGGAAGAAGGAATACACTCTTCTAGAGGAAGATATATGTGATCAATAATGAAATGTCGACTGCGCGACATACGATTGGATGCAAGATCATGCAAAGGCTGGCTTTTAAAACATTCATATTTTGAAAGAGTCTATGATAAACAACAATTAGTTCATTACGAAAAACTATGGACTTCAAAATTCTCATGACTTAGACAAGTCCAAGCAGGTATGTCAAACTGCCTTCACCTCTGGAAATGCGAGAAGCGATGTGATGTTATTGTGAACCATTCGATCATTGGCTTTCATGGTTAACGGTCGGATTGCTCTGCGGCTCTTGCAAACTGTGCATCTGCTCGTAAGCATATCTATGATGGAATTAGATCAACGCATTACCTATACACCAAATGAGTTACGAAGAATAAGATCTCTAGGATGTATCAAAAGATACATTTTTATGCTGAAAATTATGAATTTGGAACATACCTGCCAAAACGCTCGCCTAATATCAATTATTCAAGGGCGTAGAACTAATTATGATTCAAAATGCAATGATTATAGCAAAGTACGTCAGCGACATTTAATTCCAGTTGATGTAATTGATACAAGATTGCCAACATGCATGATTGCCAACATGAGATCAATGGTAAATAAAATGAACGAATTCGAGGCTTTTATACAGACATATAAACCAGACGTTGTGTGCTTATCTGAAACTTGGTTGATGACGATTACTGAATTACTGAAATTACTGATGACGAGATCGTACTAAATGGTCATAATACATTTAGAAAAGACAGGATTATTCGAAATGGTGGGGGGATCATTAACACTAACAGGTATAAAAACTCCTTCTTGCCATCTGCAGTACAGAACTTCTCGTAATTGATTTTTAGTGTGTATACATGTACGTATATCTTCTCCTTTTCACTTTTTTGTAAAATGATCAGCTTCTGCTGTCTAGTATTGAATATTATTATTATTTATTTTTTAGTCACGATCTCATACATTCAGATCGGTATGAACCCATGTTCTCGGAGACTTACCAAGCCTCAGGGAGATCAAGGGTGCGACGTAATATATGGGCACTACCAAGGAGTGCTGATTTTAACAAGTCTGGTATGTGGTGGTTACCGGGGATCATGTCTAGATATGTCTTCAATCTTGGTGTATGGGCACCTAATGAGCCGACGATTATCAGCACGACTTTGGCATAGCTGTGTTCCACAGCTTCTTTATTTCTAACTTCAGATCTTGGTACTTTGTAATCTTTTCTTTCTCCTTCTCTTGTATATTTCGGTCATCAGGAACTGCGATGTCTATAATGAACGTCTTCTTCTGGGTCTTATCTACCACTATGATGTCCGCTCTTCTTGCTAGAATGTAGTGATCCGTGTGTATCTCGAAGTCCCACAGGATCTTAGTATGTTTGTCTCTATCACTGTTTCAGGCTCATGTTTCCAATATTGTTCCTCAACTCTGATTCCTTTCTCCTTGCAAATTGCTCTGTGAATCGATCTAGCAACGTCATTGTGTCTGCGAAGATACTCCGTTCCTGCTAGTTTCGAGCAACCGGTTAGGATATGAGAGACCGTTTCATCTCCTGCTTTGCATAGTCTGCATTTGGGATTAGCACTTGTTTTCGTGATGTATGTTTTGTGTGCTTTTGTGTTTAGGGCCTGATCTTGTGCGGCTGTTGGCAGAGCTTCTGTTTCAATTTTTAGCTTCACCTCTTTGAGCCATCTGTACTGAGTATCTTTCGTCGTCACATTTTTAGTCTGCCTCGGATACTGTCCATGTTGAGGTTTCTCATGCCAAGTCCTTTGTCGAATCTCAATTTTCTTTGTTTTCCATTCCTGGAATCTTTCAGGTTTTCGCCTATACACGTCATCTGCTTTCACCACCGCCAGCATTGGATTGGTTGAAGCTCCTGTCTTCACCCTCAAGCACGTCGCGGATGTTCTTAAGTCCTCTACCACCCAATCTTCGGGGTAGATATAGGCGGTCGACATCAGATCTTGGATGTAAGCCTTTGTACATATTTATCATCTTTCTAGTTTTGCGATTTAGTTCTTCCATTTCTTGGACAGTCCACTTCACGATTCCTCCTGTGTAACTTATCACAGGGATTGCGTAAATATTGATTGCGTCTATCTTATACTTTGTATTCAATCTCGATTTCAGGATTTGTCTTAGTCGCTTTTTGTATTCTTTTTTGGCTTTTTCTTTGGCTTCGTGTTCCATATTGCTTCTGTGCTGTGGTATGCCGAGGTACTTATAGCTATCTTTGCTAGTATCGTGCATAATTCCTTCTTCAATTTGCAAGCCTTGGGTATCATTGACTTTACCTCTATTGATAATCAGCCTTGCACATTTTTGAAACCCAAATTTCATTTTAATGTCATTGCTGAATGTCTTTGTTGTATGGATGAGACTGTTGATTTCTGCTTCTTTCTTGCTATACAATTTCAAATCATCCATGTAAAGCAGGTGATTGATATTACTGCCATTTGCGAGAGTATATTCGTTACCTGATACATATGGTATAATGAGGCAATTCCTTGATGAGTAATTGAAAAAAATTGATTGCCACTGGCTTCGCAGGAATTATTCTTTAATTTGAAAAACCCGATATTTCGGCTTTCTTCGTCAAGGGTCAATTACAGACTGAATGCATGCAAAACAGAACGTGAAAGTCAATGAAGAATGAGAACTATTTACAGATGACACAGATGCAGGACGCGCACACCGGGCTGGTGTGAAGAACACAACATAGAATGCAGACTATGCTTAAAATAAGCAGTAAAAAACACATTACTCTTAAATGAAATGCAGCAGTGTCTCACCAATACAATTATTCAGTAAAGAAGTACTATTTCTTTGAATGTAAATTGATTCACGTGCACGCCTTAGAAAATGATTACGTTCGGTGTGCAGGATTCTCCAGCTGATATTCTCCTCCACGAATGACTGATGTTCATTGGTGACATGCTGATAAACAGCAGAAGAAGGAGATTTGAGATGTTCTTTAATTCTCGACTTTATTGTTCTTTCAGTTTGGCCAATATATTTTTTCCGACATAGTTGACAGGTTACTTCATAAATGACAAATTTGCGGTAACATTGTCCACTTCTGGATGCAATCTGGCATGCCCAACAGTCTCTTTTGCATTTTGGTCGTTCAGGTCTCTTCCTCCATCGATGGCGTAAAGGTCTTTCCGTTTGATAAATCACCCGTATATTGTTGTCAGAATCATCATTTTAGATAATTTCGATACCTGCCGTTTGACTTTCTCATTGAGATATGGGAGTTTCAGGTACGTGAGTGGCTCAGCTTTCTCTGCTTTTCTTTGCTTGAGCAAAGACGACAAAGAGGTGCGCATGGTTCAGCCAATAACGAGGCAAAACAAGATAAATCAAAAATTGACTGCGATTGCGAGCAAGTATGCCAGAAGTGAATTGGAGAATTCTATCCTACAGTGCAAGTGCAGTGAGCCGCTTCCTAGCATTCCTTATGCGTTGCCAAAGGATCATAAGGAAGGATCTTTACGTGGAAGGCCAATCATTTCATCATTGGACTCAGGTACAAGGAAGATTCAAATATTCTTGGCAAAGCTTTTGCAGCCATTAGTTCAGCGTTTTGTACCATACCAGCACACTTGAAATCGACAGAAGACTTCATTGAACGGTTGAAATGTTTTCAACCCATCCCAGGGACCGAGTTCAAATTTGGTTCGCTCGATGTCTCCAACTTGTACGGCAGCATTCCCGTATCTTCGAATTCTCAATTTGACTTGTTATCTTGTGTGAAATTGTTCTTCGAATCGCACAAGCATGAATCCATATTCCCACAATTATCCACTGATGATTTGGGTGAATTGCTGCTTTTGGCATCTGAAGACATTTATATCTTCAACTCAAAACTTTTTCAGCAGACTACTGGGATCGCTATGGGTAATAATGCTGCGCCGGCATTATCCTCAATCTCCATGTCATTTGTTGAAGGACTGATAACACGAAACAACGGTATTTTCTTGTGGACTCGCTACGTTGATGACATTTTCGTCGTGTTTGATCCTGAGGTTGATTTGGTGAGGATAGCAAATGAAGCGCATCCAAGTATTTCCTTCACATTTGAGGAAGCAAGTAACCAGACTCTACCGTTTTTGGATACATTCGTCGAGTGGTGTGAGGTAGCTCGTGAATTCAAATTTTCGTTATACGTGAAACCCATCCACAGCCAAACGTGTTTGCCGTTTTCAGCCCATGTTCCAAGTAATCGCAAGCGGGCACTCCTTATCGGAGAGAATTGGAGGACAATCCGAAATTCCTCTAAATCTCAAGTACCCCAATCAAAATCAGCATTGAGACCAAGATTTGCAGCTAATGGATATCCTCGGAATTGGGTCGAAAACTATTTTGCTCAAGTACCTCCGGTCAAAGCAGAGAAAGCTGAGCCACTCACGTACCTGAAACTCCCATATCTCAATGAGAAAGTCAAACGGCAGGTATCGAAATTATCTAAAAAATGTGATTCTGACAACAATATACGGGTGATTTATCAAACGGAAAGACCTTTACGCCATCGATGGAGGAAGAGACCTGAACGACCAAAATGCAAAAGAGACTGTTGGGCATGCCAGATTGAATCCAGAAGTGGACAATGTTACCGCAAATTTGTCATTTATGAAGTAACCTGTCAACTATGTCGGAAAAAATATATTGGCCAAACTGAAAGAACAATAAAGTCGAGAATTAAAGAACATCTCAAATCTCCTTCTTCTGCTGTTTATCAGCATGTCACCAATGAACATCAGTCATTCGTGGAGGAGAATATCAGCTGGAGAATCCTGCACACCGAACGTAATCATTTTCTAATGCGTGCACGTGAATCAATTTACATTCAAAGAAATAGTACTTCTTTACTGAATAATTGTATTGGTGAGACACTGCTGCATTTCATTTAAGAGTAATGTGTTTTTTACTGCTTATTTTAAGCATAGTCTGCATTCTATGTTGTGTTCTTCACACCAGCCCGGTGTGCGCGTCCTGCATCTGTGTCATCTGTAAATAGTTCTCATTCTTCATTGACTTTCACGTTCTGTTTTGCATGCATTCAGTCTGTAATTGACCCTTGACGAAGAAAGCCGAAATATCGGGTTTTTCAAATTAAAGAATAATTCCTGCGAAGCCAGTGGCATTCAATTTTTTTTCAATATTCGTTACCGACTTTCTTGAGAACTTCATTTAGTGGGTTTAGTGCTAGGCAGAAGAGTAGTGGTGATAAAGCGTCACCTTGAATTATCCCTCTTCTTATCCTAACTTCACCGATATCCTGTTTATCGAACGTAAGTGTAGTTGTCCAAAGTTTCATCGATGCTTGAATCATGTTTCTCAGTGTAGTGTTGATTTTGTACATTTCTAGACATTTCATAATCCATGAATGCGGTACAGAATCATACGCTTTTTGGTAGTCTATCCATGCCATTGCTAGGTTTGCATGCCTTCTTTTGTTGTCTCTTGTCGCGCTTCGGTCAATAGCCAATTGCTCTTTTGCACCCCTTCTTTCAGGTCGAATTCCTTTTTGTTCATTACAGAGTATATTATTTTGGATGACATGGGTCAGGATCTTATTTGCTATTGCACCGGAGAAGAGCTTCCATGTTGTTAGCAAGCACGTTATTGGTCTGAAATTATCAGGCGTCGGTTGCTTGTCTATATCTTTAACAATTAGCACTGTACGTCCTTTTACTAACCACTCGGGCATAGTTTGTGGTTGCCCCATGATGACGTTGAATTCTTTTGACAGCCTTTCATGTAATGACGTCAGATGCTTCAACCAGAACACTTGTAATCTGTCTGGTCCAGGGGCTCGCCAATTTGCCATCTTTGTTATTCTCTTCTTCATACAGATTGTTTCATAAAAAATGGATCACCCTTAAACATCGCCTTAACTTCAACTTTGTCTAACTCCGCCAAACTTGAACGAATTTCTCTGAAATTTGGAAGATATGTCAGTTGTGCTTACTAATATCATTGTTGGAAATTTCAAGCATGAATATTGAGTTGTTTTCCTGCTATAGATAAAAAAGTAGTAGATAATTTGATCTTCATTTAGCAATGTTACACAAAATCATACCTCACTCTTATAAAATTACATTTGTTTCCTTTGTTATGTAATATGTTGTTCTACAAGCCAAAAGCTATCAAGCAAAACAAAAATAAAGAAAATCGGTCAATCAGAGCCAGTATAGCACCATTATTCATCAACAATAATGTAATTGCTACATGTGATTAACTGGACTTCATGTTCCATAGCTTCCTGACTTCGTTGCGGTGGTGTTGGCAGCACTCCTGATTGCTTTCAGCTAGAAATCTATCTCTTTGCCGGTTGAAAACAATACAAAGCACAAATGAACAATAACGAGATCTCATTCACAAAAGGCAAAGTGTCAGGGTTTTCTTTGCGAGCTACAAGCAAGCGACTAAATGTCCCTTACACAAATGTGCATCGATGGCATAATGATGATTTTCGACTCTGTCGTAAAGAGGGCTCTGGCCGTCCACGCAAACATCCAAACGCATAGACCGCCTAATTTTGAGATTTGTTAAAGTTGATCCAAGTCTCTCGTTAACTGAGATGGCTGCACTTTACTCGTCTATTTCTAAGTCCACTATTCGTAGAAGACTTCACATACAGCAAGGAACCATGAATTCTGAACGCTATGTGAATGTTTTACGAATGAACATTGGCCAAATGACAGATCAACTTGGTGATCCATCGACTTGGTTATTTATGGATGATAATGCTGTCATTGATAATGGTGTCACAGGATTAGTAGAGTCAACTTATGCAAGTCTCAATTAGGGCTTAGGACATTATATTGGCCAGCTCGTTCTCCTGATCTGAATCCCATAGAAAATGTATGGAGTATTCTAAAACGTAACGTTCGTCGTTCGCTGCTACCTACAGATGGCGTATCACAACTTACGTCACTGTTAAAAAGAGAGTGGAGAAAGTTAGATCAGTCAAAAATCAACGATATCGTCGAATCAATGCCTAGACGAATTGGTAATGTCATTGACAATAAGGGTAGGGCCACAAAATATTAGCTTCTTAAGAACCGTTACTGTATCATAGCTTATCAGATTACGAGTATATAAGGACATTTAAATATATTAGGGACATGAAATAACATGAAAAATGCTTTCTGTATCATACTTATATTTTATTTAGTCAAATTTTAGGATGATCCACTTTTTATGAAACGGACTGTATCTTCTTTAGTGATCACAATATCTGCTTGTTCGGTAATTGAATTGTTAGTTTGGACGACATCATTTAGCCACGTGGCATTCGTATTGTAGTCGACTGATTCACTCCACAGATCTTGCCAGAATTGCTTTGTGTCAGTGAAATCAGGACGGTGTATATCGACACTTCTATTCTTCCATAAACCAAACACCTTTCTCGGGTCACTCTGGAACAATTTATTGATTCGGTATTGTTCGTACCTGGCTTCATATCGCTGCAACCGATGACTAATGGCAATTAGGCGTTGCTTGGCGTCTTTTATTGCAGTGCTAAAGCTTCGAGATTCAAGGTGATATCTATTGTATAGGTAGAATGGAAGTCTTCCATTTGAAGTTTTTGCTGCCGTCAGTCGATTGACATCACTTCTAAAGTTATTGATTTTCTTTGTCAATCGTATCTTTCACTTTCGTATTGTGGTAACATTGCTGTGTGTCTCTTCCACGAGGAGCTCTTCGATTACTTTGGCGGATGCATACATCAGATTGTTCAGTTGATTTAACCCGTTCGTTTGTATTGTTTGGACTATTGCATTAACTTGTTCAATTGTTTGTCGGAATTCCTTATTGTTCTTAATTTTTCGGATGGCAGGTCTCATGACAATGCTTGCATACTTCTCCATATATTGGATTATCTTATCTCTGATCCCTGCGTCATTTTCAGTACGTTGCTCAGTACTTGATTCATCTACATGTACACATTGCTCTTGACTAGGTTGCATTTCGCTATCACGTTCATCAATGCTTTCTACTTGTTGTTCTATTTCTTCGTTATCACTTGTATTGTTTGTATTGTTGCCATCCTTTCTTCTTTCTATACCAGTTATTTCTATGTCTGTGAGCAACTTATTCTTCTCAATGGATCGCTTTTGATTCAACAGACCTTGCTCTGTAATTGTAGAACCGGGATTACTTTGTTGCCATATCTCGAACATTCTTCTCCTGTAGCCTCTCACATCCGGTTGACTTGCGAAGTAGCACTCCATGACACTGATGTCATCATCTTTTGTCCATTTCCGTCGTCTACGAATATTGCTTGGTGGTATATCATGTCTAGTAGCCCTTCCGCTTGAACATCCTGGGACACCAATGTCCAACGCAGGCCTTGTTAACCCGGGCGACGCCTGTTCCGGTATGGAATCGGTATTATTAATATGCTCCATATGTTATGTATGGGTGTTGGGCGAGGACGAGATTATGGAGGCGCTTTTCCCTCCCGAGTATGCACTTTTTGTGATTCGAGCGTCTGCAGTCTGGTTAATAATCAGCCAATGTCTAATCCACTTGCGACCTCCATGTAGCTGGATTACAGGTGTTCGCCACACACCCGGTCGGCTGTAAGGTTATAGATGATATTAGAATATAGTTATTAAGGTTCTAATCCACTTTTTAGTGACCTCCAAGTAGCTGGATTACAGGTGCTTGCCAAACACCCGGTCGAAAGTATTATTAATAAGGTTGACTGCGCAAGGAGTCGAACCTGGGCCATCCAGACCACAGGCAGACACTTAAATCACTGTGCCACTCGCTCGCCTGTATTATTATTATATAACCATCACTAGTACATCATTGGTAGAGCCATGATCTCGGTTTTTGTGGCGTAATCAAAGATTTTGAAATTATGGATAAGAATTCTGCTGCTGTACTGATAGTGCTTACTGGTCTCTCAAAAGTCCTTGTCAAGTTGCGACATTGACTATTATCTATAAGCATGTTTGGAAGGTAGTACATCGTGTTTTCGGTTGCTAAATGGATCTCAATCTCTTTACTTATAGAAAACGCCAGGGATACAAGAGGTTGCTATTTCTTACCCGGTTAAATGATCAGAAAAAGCTGATCAGCCAGCTAACTGTATATTTCATGCAACTGATCTACATGCATATAAGCCCTGTGCAACAGTTGTCTGGCTTGGGACTATTCCGAGCCGGGTATTACTATTGAATTTACTATATTGCTGAATAGCCGTAATTTCTATCAAAATAGGATGCAGTGTCCATTCTCGTTGAGCAAAAGTCATGTATTTGACAGCGAGCGTCTTTTAACGGTTGTCCTGCCCTAGAAAAACATTTGCTTCACCTGCCAAGCAGGGTCTCCTGGACCCCCATCGCTCCATGTATTATCACTTTTTGATGCAATGTAGTCGACTCTATTTCATATAATCATAAACTTACAAGCACACCAATGCTTAGAAACGTTATTTTGATAACTGAAAATCATCCATGACACATTAAGAGTGCAGTTTAGAGTTCCCGCATCTGATTTGGTAACGGTAGAACATACAACAGACAATATTGCAGTAATTCGACGATATCATATTGACCACAAATTGTGGTCACATGCACTGATGAAGATGTAAAATCACATGCACCGATGAGGGTTCATATGGTATAATGAAGTTGCGACAATCGTTCAAAGTAGGTGTAAGAAATTTTTTCCAAGACATGCAGAGCACTCAATTTTGACGATTTGCCCATGCGATAGTGAATCTCTGTCACATGAAATTGATTCCCGAAAAGTAGTGTGTCGCATGTCATGAAATAAATAGGCCTACATCATTATTTAGACAACTTTCAAGCAAGTTTTTTAGACAAGTTTCATAATACCAGGATTGTCAGCACTTAAACCATTGCTTGTTTGAAGATGTCTTGATAACTGCCTTTGTTGGAGACAGATTACTTTTTACATAGAGATCAAATTCAGAAATTACTGCAACACAGGCCTTGCCATTTATTGCTGATACCGGTGTGCTGAATTAATTGGAAGAAGAATAGAAACGAAGTTTGTCATTGTTACAATCACGCTGCTTATCGCTACCAATGTGTTATCTCAAACAAATTATTTCTGAATTCACAATGTTTTAATGCTAAAACTGCAGACCCAGTTTAAAGAAAATCACTTAATTAAGGCATTTTGTGGTCTCCGTGGCACAGTTAAGTGCTTGGTCTAACGATCTTTTGGTCCAGAGGTCCAGCCACGAAAGTGACACTGGAAATCGTCAGGAAGGGCATCCGGACTAAAAGATAACAGCTCTCCAAATAAAGTCTGACTATGTCAGCACCGTCCAAGACCCCAGTATGGAGGATTTAAACCATCATTCTTCACTTAATTGCGGCATTTTAAAGATTATCAATTTCACGATGAAAGTTATGCATGCGGAAAAGAAATTGCATAGCGTACATGTATTCGAGATCTACAGACATGGTTGGTACAAAGACAATTACACCCGTAAGTTTATGCAAGAGTCTACAATATGTAGGCCTGAGCATGATTATAATAGCTGGTGAACTGGTAAGTATTATGACTTGACATGGAATTACTACCGGTATAATGCCCGATGTCCGCAAAGTCGCACAAGTACGTAAAATACCAAATTACTGATCTCACTTGAGGGACTTTACTGACACCCGGAATATTACAGTAGCACAGTACATTGTACAAATCTTCACAGTCTGCAATACACGTACTATACACTGCATATGCACACAGTGCACAGCACATAGTGCAGCAGGATAGCACAGTATACTCGTACTATTTATCAAGAACGTTTTATGCTTATTGTTGCCAGCTTCTGCAATGAAACCATTATTAAAAAAGAAGAATTAAAATAAGCTTGTTTGATATCTTTGTCTTAGCATATAGTGTGTTAATAATTGCCTAATTGGCACCATAGAATGGGCACCAAGGTCCCCTGACTTAACTCCTAAGGATTGTTACTTTTGGGGCCACCTCAAACAGATAGTTTACTCTACAGAGTAACTAGAATTTAGTAGAATTTCAGGGGCCAGTTGCACGAAACTTTGATGATATTATCTTATTTTTGATATTATCTTAGGAGAAAAGATAATGTCGGTTGCACCAAACTGAGATAAGATAATATAATTTTAAGTTAAGATAGTTGAGTTGCACGAAACCAACATTATCTTATTTTCGATATTATCTTAGGAGAAAAGATAATGTCGGTTGCACCAAAAATTATATTATCTTTTAAGGACATTGTGACGTTTTCTGACGCAATAACTATAGAATGATGTTGTAATCCAATCAGTGTTACGATCAAATCTGTCACCAATAATAACAGCATGCAATTCAGATGGAATTCCAAGTCAGTCAAGGTGATGAAAATTACTGTTGCTTTAAGACAGTGTGACTGTGTCGATTTTATTCTAAATTTCTTTAGTAAGCCAGCTCAAAATACCTCATTCATTAGACACCTCTTTATATTGTAGTCATATACACATGTACATATACATTTAGGCTACAATGAAAGTTAATATCATCGGAAATGCGATTGAATATAAAATCCTCGGCGTGCTTGACTCCTTAGATCACTGCTTGAATCTCCCCCAGTCACAGGAGTTTCATCAGTCTCAGTTATCACAGACTGAGTGAGGAATTCATCAAAGTCCTTGTTTATAATAGCGAAGTTGTGCAAAACAACACACGCCGTGACAACTCTGGCTGATTTCCTTGGATCTACAACACGCAGTCCATTTAAGCAGTTGAATCTTCGCTTAAGAATCCCTATAGCTCTTTCAACAGAGCATCGCGCAGAATTGTGTTGACGGATATCACGTAAGGCATCCATTAAGAAATATAACCGGATTGAACTGAACATCAACAAAGCTGGATAATACTGAACATTAAGTCCATGTCATCTCGATGTCATTCACTCAACAATATTGACATCGTATGCTAAATCAATGTCAAATTGCCATTGGTTGTTTCCAGTGTATTTATTTGTTATACTCGTATCGGCGTGCTGTCAAACGTCGTTCGCTAGCTTTATTCTTATACTACACAGTGGCGTAGCAGACCACCTCAGATGAGGTAATCTGAGTCCAATGAAAGAACCGGGAAAAGAACGTAGGCCTACATGTAAATTCCAAGTTAATTTTTAGTCCTTTAGGCGCATTGCTCAAAATATATTTTTTATTATTATAATTTAAAGAGCAAAATCAATTTTCATAACAACTCCATTTCCACTTATAGTCATTACCAAAAACAATACAGGTAAATCATAACACTATAACCTGATGTATTTACTTACGATATAACAACTTTACTTGACGATCTTTCATTGAAGCAAACTTGTCGATAATTGTGTCAGCGAACGAACACTCTCCTGATAAGTGTTTGAGAAGAGAAGTTTCGATGCTTAAAAATACCAGTTGTTTCATGCGTTCTTGAGTCATGGTGGAACGCAGGTAGGTCTTGATTCGCCGAAGCACACTGAAGGTTCTTTCACATGTCACCGATGTTAGAGCAATTGTTTGTGAAGCCATTAATGCTTTAGAGACAAGAGGTAGAGCGTCACACAAATCCAAGGAATGCATTTGTTTAAGAAGGGTAGAAGGATCATTTGCTTCTCCAAGTGCCACTCGCAAATCTGAATCAGTGAATAGAATGTGTAATTCGTTGCGCAACTTCTCTTCTTCTTCTTGAACTAAATCTGGGTGATGTTTCTTCAGTTCATTCACAAGTCCTACAACTTCAAATGCATCAGCTTTCAGTACATCAAATCTCGATGGCTGAAATAGTTTTATCCACTGAAGACTTTCGATGTTTTCAAATCGTTGGTCTAACTGAAAAATTAGTGTATCGATGATTTCGTACATTAATCGCTTAAGTTTATCCTTCTCAAATTGGGATGACGAAGATGATGGCTTAGGCCTACTTGGAGTGTAACGCTGTCAAGGAGATGTTGCTCGTTGATTTGTGGGACTCTCTTTTCATGATTAAAAAAGTAAGGCTTATATTGCTTCGCTTCCTCGACGAACGTTTGAAAGGAAACTTCAGAGCGTAGTTCACACAAGTTTGCACGATAGTCTGCTACCTTCGAAGATATTTCAGCTGGATCAATCATCACACCTTGAAGTTTCTTTGTCATCATGTCGGATAATGCGAAAACTTTACGAAAAAAGAATAAGAGAAACACATTCTCAAATTTCCCAATTGATATCGCAATCCTTTCGCTTCAGCGCGGGTGTAGCAATCAATTGAGCAAGCAGAGGACTCCGAAGAAATATTTTCTAAAACATTGAAAATTTCACAATACTTAGAAGAAATAGCACAGACAGATTTTCCTCTCGTCAACCAACGCGTAGTTGACGCAAGAGGCAATGGACTGGATAACATAGAAGCACGTTTTGGTGAAGCGCGAAAAAATGTTGTCAAATTTTGCAAAAATCCGAAAAATATTGATACCAACGGAATATTCTTACTGACACTTTGTGCTACTAATACCCATTTGTGTGCATAACAATGAACGAAGTTTGCTGAGGGCCAAATCTCCTTGATCTTAGTTTGCACTGAATTGTGCTTACCCATCATGTTACTTGCACCGTCGTATGACTGGCCGATCACTGAAGTATTTTTGGTTACACCAACGGACTCAAGACTTTCACATATTACACAGGCAAGATTGTTAGCTGATCTGTCTGCTGACACATTGACAAGGTCAATCAGATGTTCGAAGACCGATCCATTGTGAACAAGTCGGACACTGACAGCCATTTGACTTGTATTTGAAATGTCCGTTGTATCGTCAGCAATTATAGATATAAAAGGAGCACCTTTGATTCGATTCTCGATTTCACCGCGAACCTGATCATACAAACACTTAATCAAGCCGTTTTGAATATCAGGTGATAATCCTGAAAATGGGAGACTGTGATCAGGAGAGACACAATTTTTAATCAGCGGATCAGAACTAAATTCACTGAGGAGCTTAATCAATTCAATGAAATTTCCACGATTTGGACTGTCAGTGCTCTCTGAATGACCTATAAAAAGAAAGGCCTTGGCAAACAAGGAAAAGAGCGGCTTTAATATGATGTCGCATCATTTCTCTGTTCTTCCTGACTTCCTCGTTGTGCATATTTCTCAAAGTTTTGAACTCCTCATTTAACATTTCATCGATCCTTACTTTGCCAATAAGTTTAAGAGAGGTGATCGCGGCCAGATGCGTAGGAGATTTTATATGTCTCCACATGATTAGAGAAATTCGCCAAGTCGAGTAATCCTCTCGTCGATGAAAACACTGTCGTTTTTGGTTTAAAGATAAGGCACGGAAAGCAGAAAAGTGTCTTTCTAATGGGGCAACCAGTCAGCCATTCGTATTTTTGATATTGCACACTAAGATTGCACTTTCTCCTTCCTTCAAAGGTGAAAATCGGCTTATCTCTTCCTTTAGTTTTTAGTTCTATTTTCTTTGCGTAGGATAAAGGAGAATTTTGTAAATTTATCAATTCCTCGACAGTTGCCATGAGTATTCTCCGTTATAAGTAGCGATGTAATTGAGTAATAGCGAAGACCGGAGAGGGTGGTTACACTCTGCTAGCAGATATTGATTCTAGAATATCAGACAGCAGACACATGGCAGGAGGGCGACGCAGAGAGGAGACGTATCATTACAATGTTTGCTGCATCCAGACCAATCAGAGGCGCGCTATTGATAACTCTACTGCTGTACAGGTGTGATTCTGTCGCGAGATAGAATACTCGTATCTCTCCGCCTGTGTTAAAGAAGTTTTGTGAATTGGAAAACGGAAACATCGAACAAGATTATATGACCTTCATGTTAATCAAAATCCTATCATCACATATTTGTAATTTCATTTTCATTTGTAAATTCCGGTGTATTATCAGATTATTAGAATACTGTAGGCGCTACGCCCCTGATACTACACGACATGGCAAGAAGAAAGAATTGGAGTGACTCTGAGGTAAATGTGCTTCTTGATCTATTGGACACGAATTATGACGAGTTATTCGGTCGGTTCAGCTCAAACAGTAACAAAAAATGAGAAACTTAGGATATGGGATGCCATCGCGACAAGTCTGCAGAGGGATAAAGAAGATGTTAAAAGAAAATTCACTGTTATTAAAAGTGAAAAACTTAAACGTGTCTCCCAACACAAAAGAGAAACGGGCCGGACCGGCGGTGGTCCACCACCGCGAGAACTCTCTCCTCTTACAATGAGAATTGTGAACCTTCTGGGAGAGAATAACCCAAAAATCAGTGGAATAGGTTCTAACATAGATTCTTCGATTTTGAATGAAAAAGAAGCACCATCTGATATTCAGTCCGATCAAGATGACGTAGAATCGCCAGTTGAAGAAAGCACGCCTGCCAAGAGAAAGAAACTCGATCCGCAAAGTACGTTTCCCAAAAAATCCGAACTTGAAAGTCTCTTGATTACTCAAAACATGGAGAGACATGAAAAAGAAATGGTGCTACTAGACCTAAAAATCAAAAATGAATTTCTGAAAAATGACATTCTAAATCAAAGAAAAAAGAAAATGAAAGCATCGTGTATGGTGAAAGCTCATTTAGAGACATTTGATTATTTCTTGTTGTTTCAGTTCTATGGCGTGTTTTGTTAATACATGTTCTTCCAACATTCGTGTTCTATTTTTAGAAGACGTTTCTGTGGGCTAATAAAAAATCTGCTAGATTTTGTGAGGATAAACTATGAATGAAACAAAATTATCATAAGTGCATATTTCTGCGTATTTCTGAGACTAAGCATCAATGGATTCAGAAGATAGAAGCGCTCCATGATGATACTAACTTAAGGGCGGTTTATACTTCTACGCGCGTAGCATACGCGCCGGCTTCCCCGCGCCAAGAGAGAGGAAAATACTCTGACGTCATCACATGGAGAGTGATTCACCCGGTCATTTAGACATGAAGAGAATCTACGCGCGTAGATTTCGGCAGTTGACTCGCATCTTACTTTTACGCGCTACGCAAGGACCAGCAGACATGCAGGAAGTTGAGAGAGATGCCGATTTTGAGGATAAATTGATAGAGGTAGTGAAGAAATATGAGCATTTATACAACACAGGGAGCAGAGATCACAAGGATCAAGAGATGACAGCCCAATCTTGGATAGCTATCGCCGAATCAGTGGGAAGGAGTGTCAAAGATTGTAAAGATAAATGGAAGTATTTGAGGGACCAGTATGCACCAGCGCATTGAATTCTCCGGTCAGCTCCCTTGTAACATTCAGAGGCCTGATGTAGTGAGCTCTTCTTCTTCTTCTCTTCTTGAACTTTTTATGTAGCAGATATAAATTCAAAATGTCGGCGGTTTCTTCTTCCATTACAAATCGTAGTCACTTTCAAGCGGCAACGCGGACAACTGTAGACGACGCGTAAAGTATAAACGCTCGCCCGCGCGTATCCATAAACATTCCCAATATTTTGGCAGCATCAGATCACGTGATTGCTGACTCTTAGCGCGGCGCGTATGTACGCGCGTAGAAGTATAAACTGCCCTTTAAGAGAGAAAATAAGATAAAATCTTCAAAATTTTACGTTCGTGAAACCGTATTATCTTATCTCAAAATCATATTATCTTAAGATAGTAGAGTTGCACCAAACATCTACTAAGATAATATCATTATCTTAAAAATAAGATAATAACATTTTGGTGCAACCCAATTCTCTTATTTCTTATATTATTTTAAGATAATAATATTATCTTGTTTCGTGCAACTGGCCCCAGATTTTGATCATCTTCGCCAGCAGATAATTCGAGGGTGCAATCACATAGATGGGAACAGCAACTTTCATGACAAAGTTCATGGGAATTTTGAACATCGACTGGAGTTGTGCATCAACGCAAATAGCGATAATTTTGAGCATTTTGATTGTATCAGCGTGCATAGCGTGTCATCAGTTTCTTAGATAAGCCTGTTTTAAATAAAGTAATGTTTATAAAATCAGAATTGTCTTAAATGTTTTGGTGCGCGACTTACGGCCCACCCTGTATAAACGAAATAATGCTAGTTCATGGTTGAAAGTTTGCATTCTAATGATTTAGTTTTTTTGGGGGAAAATTTGGGCACGATTACATCCTACATTCAAGGCAGACATGTCGGATGAGACTTCCATGGAACCTAGAAAATAAAAATGGATCGATTATTCGGTTAGTAGAATATCTATAGTACTGATAGACTTATTGCTAAGCCAGTCAATTCTTGTCCATTTCGAAAACTAATCAGTTAACCAGTCGAGAAATACATAAAATGCTTTTCAGATTCGACATCATGACACCAAACGTAGTGAGCAAAATGTGCGATGATTTTTAATATTTCCCAATAGTTTCCCGAATGGTTTCCGATGTTATTCAACCTAATGATTCAGAAAGAACACTTTTTAAAAAATCTTGTATAAATCCTCATCTGTCTCTTATGTCATTCGACCCACTGATTCGAGTAAATGACGACTTTTGCAAAATGGCGAACGATAAAGCACGAATTACATTGGCTACCGTTGAAAAAATTCGGAATTACCGGATCAAATAGCATCGGGAACTGTTGTGAAAAAACTATCGAAGGAAGTTAAATCGACTCTCGCAAATAATGTTCTGCTGAGAACGTATAAACAGAGTTTGGCAGTGATGTACACTCTCTACAAGAGTTTACAGATACGAAACCTCTATGATTTCGTCATTAGTTACACGGAACAGCAGTTCCTAACGAACCATAAGTTTATAATGTGTAACGAAATTACTTTCTTATTTTGCTATGCTGATGGTGCTGAATTCTTACATTTCCCTCGACAGGTCAATGATAAGTATCAATTATTACTGTGTGAAATCATAGACACAATAGGACTGAGATCATCAGGAAAATTCACGTGTAACCACAGAATTAGACAGGTCGTCTCTTCTTCCGTTTGACTAGAAGGGAAGCATTGGAACATGTAGCGTTATTGAAATGGCACAATCTCCTGACTAAATACCATAGCAATCGAACAATGAGCAGCCAGTTCAACATTAAACACGCCAAATTGTGCAAAGTTTCAGTGACTGTTATCAACCGGATCACAGTGCAAAGAGACACAGACGATGCCAAGTTCTACAGAGAAGTTTGTGAACGTTTTTTCATGCGCCTGCTAACTTTTTTTAAAATGATCGGAGGGCCCTACATCATCGAGAAAACTTTTGCGAAATGATCTGAATTCTTCGAATCTGAAGGAATCGTGGCGATCGGAACATTTTGAAGGAATTCAGGGCAATCCGCAAGCGACGCACGACTATTTTTCCTATCTCTGCAAGGTATTAAAAATTTCTTTTTGCCCACTTATTAAGTTCCTGCATGTGCCATCTGTTTGAATCAATTTGCACTTCTAGCAAAGTGATGCGATTAAACAATCTAATTCTGTGCGTGTAACAGAAGCAAATTCATTTCGTTGAGATGTTCATTGCACTATTCATTACATTAAATTACAAGTACATATTAAATGATCATCAAACGACCACTTTTTAAGCTAATCAGTTAATATGTTTCAGTCGCACTACATTTGTTCGAGTACATTTGGAGCACATTCCAAGCTTCATCCATTAATTAGATTACGTTTTAGCCCAGCTACATCGAGTATTGTAGACCCTCATGTCTTAAAGAATTTTCACGTCATTCGATTACTGCGCCCACTTGATAAAGATCAAAGCACGAGCTAATATATCATAGCTATCATCACAGGTACTGCTTGCTTATCATGAGAGTTATCTTTATTCCCGGTCTACTGACAGCTCCTCGTTTGTTTTTTTATCTTTTGTCTTCTACCTTAGTCAACATTACATTTTCAATCAGTGATAATTCATCAATTTCCGATGCATTTTTACCCCTGCGATTGTCTTGAAAATTACTTAGACAAATTCCTTATTTAAATTATTATTGTTTGATACTAGTATACAATTTGTGAACTTCAGAAAAACATCATGATAACAACGAATAAATCTATTGTATTTAAGATAAAAAAATCATTCTCGAAAGAAAATTTTGACATCTTCACAACAGAATTAATTGCCGGCACAAATCATCGGTTCTTCTTCTATAGAGTTATCGAGAGTTCCAATGAAACAAAGCAGGAAATTGTATCATGCGTCACCTGTAAAACAAAAAATCAATATTCTCAGAGTGGAAATCGATTTACACATCAACTTATGTATTCAATGTATGTTATGTATATAGTATATTCAAGAGATGAGATTTTTTTTCCTTTCGGGGTCTCGGCATTTGGTTAGATTGTATAGTAATGTATATTATATATATATATAAATATATATATAATATATACATATTGAACTACATAGCGCAATAGCTATGTAGTTCAACGCTCTCTGTTTTTTGTGACGTATTTTATTTGAGATTTCAGTCAATGAAAATGTTTCTGTTGAAGCAAACTTGTAGATATAAATTTTATTGTGGATTTTATTGAATTCTTTTCAATAAAAGTGCTTTTCTTTTCACAATGACAATATATATAGTTTTTTTTTTTTAGTACACGACCCATGCACAACATTAGATCGGGAAGATACTACTATGGCCTCGGAGTCCTACCAGGACTCAGGGAGGTCAAGTATGCGCCTGAGGATGTGGGCACTTCCGAGAAGCGCTGCCTTAAGCAAGTCGGTACATAGTGGTGTCCAGGGATTTGTGCGAGATATCCCTGCAGCTGTGTTGTATGTGCACCAAGGGCTCCCACGACGATTGGCATGACCTTTACTTTAATGTTCCACAATTTCTGTATTTCCATCTTTAGATCTTGGTATTTTTCAATCTTCTCGCGTTCCTTTTTACTTATATTGCGATCGTCTGGCACTGCTATATCGATTATAATTCCTGTTTTCTTGACCTTGTCGACGTGTATGTCAGAATACCTGTATGTCAGGTCTTCTTGCTGTTATTAGTCTATCAGTTCGAATCTCAAAGTTCCACAGTATTTTTATCACATCATTGTCCTCCACTGATCTCGGCTCATGCCTCCATGGTTGCTTGCTGACTTGAATCAGCATTCTTCATATTGTTTGCATATACTTCTGTGTATCAATTTTGCACCTTCGTTGTGGCGTCTTAGATACTCAGTTGCGGCCAATTTCGAACACGAAGTCAAGATGTGTGTCACCGTTTCATCCGCTGAATTGCACATTCTGCACTTAGGGTCTGATGATGATTTTATGATGTATGTTGCATGAGCCTTGGTGTTGAGGGCTTGGTCTTGTGCTGCTGTTTTGAGTGCCTCAGTTTCGATTTTCAACTTCACTGATTTCATCCATTCATAGCATGCCGTTGTTGTTGTAACCTCTTTCATCTGTCTTTTGTATTGTCCATGAAGAGCCTTATTGTCCCATCTTAAGAGCCTGTCTTCGCTTCTCTTCTTCCTCCAATCCGCGGTAGTTTCCGACTTCGGCTTATAGAGACCGCCGCTCTTCACCACCGCCAGCAGTGGATCGTTGCTATGAGTAATGTAGTCTCTAAGGCTTCTGTCTTCTCCTTCTATAACCTCAGTGACATCTTTCAAACCCCTTCCTCCCCGAGCCCGCGGAAGGTAGAGGCGATCGACGTCTGCTCGCGGATGGAGGCCACCGTACATATTCATTAACTTTCGTGTTTTTCTATTTAGTTCTTCTAGTTCTTGTTTGGTCCACTTGATTATTCCTCCCGTGTAGCTGATGACCGGTATTGCGTACATGTTAATGGCTTGTATCTTATTGATTGCATTCAACTTTGACTTTAGTATCTTTCTTAGTCTCTTTTTGTATTCTGTACCAGCTTTCTTCTTAGCTTTGTCATCCATGTTGGTCCGATACTGTGGTATGCCCAGATACTTGTATCCTTCGTTACTAACATCTGGTATGCATACTCCGTCAATTTTGACACCATTGCTGCGAGCTACTTTTCCCCGGTGGATGACAATGCGGGCACATTTATCGACTCCAAATTTCATTTTGATGTCGTTGGAGAATATATTCACGGTATTTATAAGACAGTTTATATCACTTTCTGTTCTACCGTAGAGTTTCAAGTCATCCATATATAGCAGGTGATTGATTCTTTGTCCGCCTTTTAGCACGTATGCCTGTTTGGTTTTGTGTAGTATCTCACTCAGAGGATTCATAGCCATACAGAATAGTAATGGGGAGAGCGAATCACCTTGAAAGATCCCTCTTCTGACTGTCACATCGCCTATTGTGTCCTTCATATGTGTCAATGTCGTCTGCCAATATCCCATTGATTTCTTTACTAGCGCTTGTATAGCTCCGTCAATCTTATACATCTTCATACACTTAAGGATCCATGTGTGGGGTATTGAATCGAAAGCCTTGCGATAGTCAATCCACGCCATTGACAAGTTCGTGTTACGTTTCTTATTGTCAGATGTTATTGTCTTGTCGATGGCGAGCTGGTCTTTTGTTCCTCTGCATTTTGAACGTGCTCCTTTTTGTTCTGGATTCATGATGTTATTTGCTGTTATGTGGCCGTTTATCTTGTTGGCCAACACTCCGGATAAGAGTTTCCACATTGTTGGGAGACACGTAATAGGCCTGAAGTTATCTGGTGATGATGGCTTGTTATTGTCTTTTTGAATTAACAATGTGCGACCTTTGACTAGCCATTCAGGAAGCGTGTGGGGCTGTCGCAACAATTGGTTGAAGCATCGCACGAGTCTTGGATGTAACTTCGTCAATTTCTTGATCCAGAATATCTGCACATTGTCTGGACTAGGTGCTTTCCAATTGGACATGTTAGAAAGCTTGTTCTTTATATCTTCCTCCGTAATCACTGTATCATTTTGGTCTTCTATTGTTTGGCATTTTTGCTCAATTTCATGTAGCCATTGGGCATCAGTATTGTGTTGTGCATCTATTTCCCAAATGCCTCGCCAGTAGTGCAGAAGTTGCTCTTTATCTTCAATTTGAGATTCCTCGGGCATTTGATCGCCACTGAATTGTCTATATACTTTGCGTGGATTTGCTCTGAATGCTTTATTGATTCTATATTGTTCATTTCTATCCTCGTATCTTTTAAGTCGGTGACTGACAGCTATTAGTCTTGTTTAGCGTCTTCCAGAACTTCTTGAATACATCTTGATTGCATATGGTATTTCCGAACCATATATGCCGGGATTCTTCCGTTATTGTCCTTTGCAGCCTTTAGTCTATTTACTTCAGCTCTAAGTGTTTTGATGGTATTCTGCAATCTGCGTTTCCATGGTGGCGTACTTCCTTGACTTTTATGTACTTTTGATGTGCAGGTTTCATCAATTAACTTGGCACATGCGTATATCAATGTATTCACTTCAGAGATGCTTTCGCTTGGTACATGATCTACTACAGTATTGACTGTCTCAATCAGTTGTCGCGTCGCTTCATCATTTCTTATCTTCCGAATCGTTACTCTTTCAGTATTGTTTGCATACGCTTCCATATACTAGATAATCCTGCTCTTTATTTCTTGTTGTTCATCGGTAAGCAACTGACTGTGTGCATATAATTGGTCTTGATGTAATGGCTCTTGTGATGGTGGACTTGGCAGGCTATTGCTGTCATTCACAGGTAGTACACTGTCGTTGTCATTGGATTCATTTGTGGCAGCTCTCCGTACTCTGTCTTCGATATCTTGTATTTCAGCACTTGTCAATAGCGAATTCTTAACAATGGATCGCTTTTGGTTCATTAGTCCTTGTTCTGTGATCGTCGATAATGGCTGCACATTCTTCCATATGTCATACATTCGTCGTCTGAACCCTCTTTCATCCGGCTGGCTCTTGTAATAGCACTCCATGACTTTGTCATTATCGGTGCGTGACCACTTCCGTCTTTGGCGTTGATGTTGCTGATTCGTTCCAGTAGCCCTTCTGCTTGAACATCCTGGTCCCCCAATATCCAACGCAGGCCTTGGTAACCCGGGCGACGCCTGTTCCGGTATGGAATCGTCGTTATTAATATGCTCCATATGTGTATGGGTGTTGGGCGAGGACGAGAATATGGAGGAAACCACTTTTCCCTCCCGAGTATGCACTTATGTGATTCGAGCGTCTGCAGTCTGGTTAATAATCAGCCAATGTCTGATCCACTTGCGACCTCCACGTAGCTGGATTACAGATGTTCGCCACACACCCGGTCGGCTGTAAGGTTATAGATGATATTAGAATATAGTTATTAAGGTTCTATTCCACTTTTAATGACCTCCAAGTAGCTAGATTACATGTGCTTGCCAAACACCCGGTCGAAAGTATTATTAATAAGGTTGACTGCGCAAGGAGTCGAACCTGGGCCATCCAGACCACAGGCAGACACTTAAATCACTTTGCCACTCGCTCGCCAAATATAGTTATATATATATAGGATTATTTTATTATATATATATATATATATATATATATACTTAGTATATAATATATATATTATTAGTATATATATATACTATCTAGTACATAATTGGATGAGATACATTGATCATGTATTTTTTGTGTGGAATCACGACGTGAACTGTTTAAATGAATTTTGCATATATGTGAATAGTCTCTTGCCTAGTATTAAAGTTGAAGTGTTTAAAAGTGATACCTGTATAAGATTTTTAGATCTAGAACTGTATAAATCAGATGAAAGTATTTTTTATCGCATCGGTTTCAAAGATACAGATACCCATGCTATTCTGTCGTCTCGTTCATTTCACCCTTCTTTTGTTTTTCGTTCAATCATTTTTGGTCAAGTGTACCGTTGGTCAACACGTAGCTCATTGTACAGTGATTTTGTAAATACGAAGCATATTGTACAAAAAAATTTTGGAGAAAGCAGGGTTACACTCGCAGTGAAATAAGAAACGCTGTACGCCGAGTTTTTGCACTAACGGGTCAATCTCCGAGCAATTGGAGTACAGGATTTTTTCCTTGCTCGTGTAATATATGTATATTTAGTTATTTTACCACTTCTGTTGTAAATAGCTTTAATGACAACCCATTCGCCATTGTACATAGACTTACCTGTTCTTCTTTTAACGTTATTTATTACATTTATTGTAAAAATTGTACAGCCGGCTATGTTGGCCAGACATCGAGACCTTTGAAGACGCGCATTGCTGAGCATATTCGTAGCGTGAAGACTTACCGTGACTCCAATATCTTTAACACTTCGGTCGCAAAACATTTCAATGACTCTTGTAATTTGTCACATTTTGTTTTTACCGCACTGGAACATTGTCTAGATGAATCTCGACGCTTGTTAAAGGAAAACAGATGGATGAAGAGGCTTCAAACTCTACACCCTCAAGGTTTGAACCAAGAGCTCAACAAAATTTCAGACCTTCATCTTGTTGTTCCTTTTAGTGACTGCAGCAACCGAGTCATTCAACTGTGTAAGCGTGAACTGCATGACGTCAGAACTTGTTCCTCACTTACCATACACAGAAATCTCAGAAGTATTTTGTCTGTTAATCACTGATTGTCCAGTGATATTCGAGTTGAATGACCTGTGATATCCAATATCTGGCATTGTACGTGACTGTAAATTCACTTTCTGTCTTGTTGGTTGTATCTCCTGTGGAATTGAGAAAGATTAACAATCGAAACCGGTCTTCCACAATCTATCGTTCTTACTGTCTCCTGTAGATATTAGTGGTCGTCAGGTCGGTGTGGAGATCTCTTTTAAATAGATAGTAATATCTATTTATATACATTTATACATATATATATATATATATATATATATATATATATATATATATATATATATATATATATATATATATAGTCTAGTACATATATATATCTAGTACATAATTTCGCAAATATCATTGTAAATATTTGAACAAAAGGTCCATGTGTTTGACTGAAACGATTTGATTTGAGATAGTTGTGTCCTACTCCCTAATTGAAAAGTAGCATACTTCAAATTCATGATTTTAATGGTGCTCAATGTTGCACATTATAATTATGTTCATAGGTATATATTTCAAATTATTTCGAAATCATAAAAATCGAATCGATGACATTTGAGCAATTGAACAAACGGATAGTCTATAAACTTTAAAAACACGAGTGAATATTATATTGTTGCTGATTGTTGTTTTATCATAAGAAAAATATGAATTCAAAATAATATTCTCCTTGTGTGCGTCTTGCATCTTGGAGACTTCGTTAAGTCTTGACACGTTCGTGAATATTTACCCTAAGGAAACAATTGATGACTGTCAAATCCTCAAAGGAAATTCCGTGTTTCATTGTATGAATATTTACACAAGTCACGTTTTCTTTTGTAAGAGATGTGTCACAATACAATGGGAAATAAAATATCTGAATATATCTGAAACAAATATCGACAAATCTGTAAAGGATGCTGACATAAACGTATATCGCAAAATTGTCTTCGTTATATGCGCAAAACTTGGAGGTTATTTACTGCATCTGCGAACATGAAATGTGTAAATGGTCATGAATGTGAAAATAGGCAGTGTTAATCATAAAACTGTGCTACAATATGTAATAGCTTGCTGAGTTGAAAAAGTATCAACAAGGCATCTTTAGGAAGACTGTCGATTGCATCTGAATTGAAATCTAGTTTTGAAAGGGATCGCAGCGACAGAGAGGCCAATCACTTTTTCGTGATTGCAGACTTTCTAATAGGTCTGCATTCTTCGGAAGTTTGCCCTCAACAGGACACGAAGTTTTCCAGCCGAAACGTGACTGCCTTGGCACGACACGAACACGAAATTCAAGCCACCAACATCTAGCACGAAAGCAACACGAAATTAATCTTGCGAGGAATTCATTACGTGCATGATTATTCAATGCAAATTGATAGTCCACTGGAGGAGACTGCGCGAGCTTAAAGAAACTACAAAGTTATTTGAATTAAATAAAAAGTACAATGATTGCTGTCAAAAGGCTGTAGATCTGTGGCTGATCTCATTACAGGCTGTTTATCAACCGTTTATTGTTTATGACAGACCTCCCGCTGTTGAAAATACATGCCGTGTGAAGCGGAAGTGGCTGGGACAGCAGCAATGGCGCGCACCAGGCGTGCATTGCTCTGCCAAAATTAAGGCTGCACGCTCGGGCCATCGCCACACTGAGGGTCCGCACAGGAGGTGGGTAATCCACTTGGTTCGGCCAGTAGTTAGTCAACTGTATACAACTGTACATATACCGGCACATGCATTGGTCTTAAGCCAATCTAGCTTTGCTAGTGCATTAAAAGTAAGATGCTTGCTTATCCTTCATCGTCTTGGAATATGATGCTTTCTAGATAGCTTGGCTTTTGCTAGTAAGAACAGGTTAAATTATCAAATCTTCTCGATTTAAAATTTAGAATGAATCCTTGTCAACACGAAAATGTAACACAACTCAAATTGTCAAAACACGAACACGACATGAGTGGCAAGGCTCAAGAAACACGATCGTGGTGTTTTTATTTGATTTGTTTGGTTTTATTGAATGTGCAGCATGTTCTACATAGTGTGGTTTAGCATTAAGCATGATGCTCGGCAAATCAAATTTGTGACACAGTAATTTTAAAGATGTCATTCTGTTTGGAGGGAGAGAGAGAGAGAGAGATTTCGCTGTTATTGACTATAAGAGTGGACAGTTAGTTTGTATGTGCATTGTGTTTCATGTTGAGTTGTAGGCACTTTTTTGAAAATGGTGTTAGTACAGAAATTCAAACTCAAAGGGAGGTATGAAGTTATTCTTGATTAAGTCAACAGAATGAAAGTTCAAAATTCATAGAACTTGGCAAAAAGTCTGGAATGCTACAGCGACCAGTAGAAAAAACATTCTCCAAAGGAAAGCAGTTTGTCACTATAAAACTCACTAAGAATTCATTGCTAAAACCTGATCGACCTTCGGTGTCTAGGGCATTTCTAGACTGTTAATTACGAAAAATGGCCGAAAGGATGAGACACCAATGTTCGACCCATGAACCGGGACGAAAACTTGGGTCCATGGATCGATACGTCCATGGCCGAGACATTTTTTCATCTACTCCAATATCGATGTATTAATATGCAGCATTTGAGTGTGTTTTGGCATTTTGGATATCTTAAAACATTTGCTTACCAAGCTTGCCTATAGAATAAACTAACGGATCTTACTAAGATATTTAGCACAAATATTGAAGTTTATCAATGAACCGTAATCTAATGTATGAGTGTATTAAGATCTATTCTGGCTGCCAGCCAAATTCATTTGAATAGGACTTTCAGTTTGACTATTTGAGGCGATGGCGCAAATGCAACCATGACTACAGTTATCGATTTTAATGAGAAAATTACAATGTGATTCAAAGGACTTGGAGCCATGAACTCGCATATCAAGTCTTGTTGCGGTCGTTTGAGTTGAACAGTTCATAAGTGGAGTGCTATAAGTCAAAATTACTTAAGACTTACAAACTTGCATACTGCACATGAACCGGTACATGTAGGCCTACACTGTAAAGTGTGCACTGTGAACATCCATCAAATTAACAGCTACAATTAATTACACTATTTCTTGCAGTCTGAGTATACAACATTCATAAAAATTGATGCTGTTTTCTACAATTAGCGGATTTTAACTGTGACATCATGATACATCACTTTGAGACGTCATCATTTCTCAATAGATATTTTCGGATATTTTCTGTGAAGCTTATCCTGTTAAGTTTAACGGTTATTTTAGCTGTTTTTTAACGGCGTATATCTTATCACAGTGTACTTACATATCGTTTTCTATCAAAATGATGACAGCAAGCCTTTCGATTAATTGCATGATGAATCATTATCTTCACAGCTTTGACTTAGTGTATTAACATGCAGTAATTATGCAGACTAACGCACTAAGCTGTTGAAAATCTGTGGACCCGTTGGATTCCTATTAATTGATAGTTAATTAATCATGTGAGATGGGACGGTCGTAGGGAAAAATCGTCCCTTGGACATGCCGGACAGCAACATTGACTCCAAAATAGGCTGTAAACCGAATGCCAGTATTGAAGTCAAATATGTCTCTCAGTTAGTTTTGACTCCCAAATCCATCTTTGACGAGGAAATAGTAGCCCCTCAATCACTGTCGATCAGTTAACTCTTATCGGTGAGGCACTTCGAATCCTTTTGTACAAAAAAACTTTAAAGTTGCAAAAATGAAAATTATAGTTTTTAGTTACTTGTTGTAATAATTAGAATTCTTAAGATATGAACATGTCGCTAAGGAAAGAATGTTTCTTAAATTTGAACTTGGAATCTCAACTGGGAGACTCAAACTGACTTGAGCAATTATTTATTTATTTGTATATAACACGAATACTACAGTATCGTTTTATCAAACGACCACTACAAGTGTGTTTAAGATCAGAGAAGAAGAGATGGGACGAAGTGTCCTAACGGCTCTTTTGAAAGATGGTAGTAATCGTATATGGCAGTCACAGAAGGGGTAAGATTGTTCCACACGCAAGTTGCTGCAGTCGGAAAAGCACGGTCATCAATTCTTTAGTGGAGGGAACGCTGCTGAGAATATATGCGATTGGTCTGTGAAGATCGGACTCGATGTCGTTTGCGATGCTCTACAGTCTATGGGGGGGGAGCAGTTGTTCCAGAATAAAAAGGAACAGTTCCAGCCAAGCATCGGAAGACAATGACTACGAGGTGGAAGTCTATGCGTTCATGGATTCGAAGCTAGTGAAGGTCTCGCAAAATGGGTGTGATGTGATTGGAGGGTAATGAATTATGTGCGCCTACAAACCGCGCACCAGTGTTGAAATGAGTCGAAGGCGCAAGGTAACATTATGGAAGGAAATAATCAGTTGTTGACCTCTAAGTAATAGGTTTACATTTCAGTGGCCAGAAATTTATAAATTGCCTCAACATTTCTGTAATGACGACAATGAACTGGCAGCTTACTCGTGTGAACAATTCTGGCCTTGTTGAGGTCCATCTGAAACTTTGAGTGATGTAACACAAACGCAATTGATCGAGTATATAGGCAAAATGGTCGAGAGACTTCAGATTTGTGTAACTAATGAAACTTCACATGATATTAGTTTGGAGATGAATCAAATCAATCTAGCGTTTAGAATTGCAACCCTGCACGATTTGACTTCTTCATATGCGGAGGATTATCACTTCTTTTCGTGTTCAAAGTTTGTACACTATCATTCTAGACCGACTGATGGATTATCCATTCATTCTAGAATCAAAACATGATAATAATTATGATATCCTCTCTATTTACGAATCTTCTTGTACTTCATGGCTCATAGGACAGCAGATCACTGATTATATGCTATCAGTTTGACTTGACATTTGAAATTTGATTCAGGAAATTTAGTCTGACTCTTCATGTTTTTCTGATAGAATCATTTATTATCATTTGACTTCGGATCAGAAATATTTTCCTGAGAAAAAATAATAGAAATCTGTGAGACAATGTTCGAATGTGTTATACAAACATTGATGCCAAGACATGAACTTTTTATCAAAAATACATGTATCTTGTTTGGTGGAAGAGAGAGACAGCAAGAGAATTCCATTAGTTGATCAAATAAAGCAATCCTTAACTATAGATTGATGTTTGCACTTATGGAGTAACTTTACTAGGCTAATTCACATTCACACAGTTCAGTCATTTGAAAAAAAGAAAACCTTTCACTTTGTAGATAAGACAGAAAATAAAAGAAGAGGATTTTTCTAAATCTAGATTTACTTGACAGAATTAAATTGTGTCTAATATTTCAAATTCATTTTTAAAGACCAGGACAAGGAAGTTAAAGACATATTCATGCTGCTCTAGTAATTAATTGGCTATTTTTCAATAATGTAATTAATCACATAAAGAATATCATATGAAAACCTGTTCATTTGAGCTTATTTAACGGTCGACTGACTCCAAATTATCTGACAGTTGCGGTTTATATTTCGCATTCAACAGTCCTTTACACCAGTTAGCTTCAACTGCACAACACTTCATCTCAAAGAACCTTCTCCTTTATCACGACGCCCTCTTTAACCAGAGTTGAAACCAGGCCGTGGCCTGAATGTTGGAAATTTGAACAGGCAGGCCGGGCCTGGACCGCCGAATTTTACGACAGTTTTCCTTGACTGGTAAGCTTGACATTTCCTTAACAAGTTGATGCACAATCTAGTTTAATTAGTTCGTTTTGCAATCATATTTTTAATTTCGAGCGCTTGGACATTGACAGCTAGGACATGAGCTTCCCTGAGGCACCCGTTTACTTTTCTTCTTCCATTTGAGTGATTCTATCAGTGACTTTGAAGACCAGCGCGTTCTGCAAAGAACAAGCTAATTTTGTCAGATATGACAACATTTTCAGAGCATTTTATTGGCGTGATAGCTTATTGACAACATGACAACTTTCGTTTCCAGGCGATAGTCGCAATTACGATTTGAAAAGCAAGCAAATGCTTGCATAACTTGAATTACAAATGTACGCGTGCAAGTATGAGTAATGTTCTGACTATTTAGTTGGTAAATTGCATTTAGTTGTTTAATGAGCTAAGTTAATGATAGATCTTTAGACCACGAACTCTATTCCTCAAAATGACCTCAAAATTCTTAGTGAATGTTGCCTGCTGTTTCTTCTTATTCTAAGATAAAGGCTATCGTAGCATTCCAGCGGCCAGCGATTCATCCGAAAGAATTTTTCGGTATCTGGTTGTATTATCGCATTACAGAGAGGCTGCTGGAAGCTAAGTTATGTTGAGATATTGACATTGCATAGCAGTTTATAGATGACGCTGACATTGCTTCGAATCTTCCTACATTTCCTGATGTGTACAGGTACCATGAAAAAAGAACCAAAAAATAATCTCTTCCTCTGCGCTATATCAATTTTAAAAGAATTGACGTTGCCCGAAGTTACGTCCGCCAATTGAATTGTAATTTATCGGTACTCATTGTAATTTTTGACCATTTTGTTGCACATCTATGTAACTTCTGTTTTATCTGATTTTAAAGAATTCCATTACATTTATCATAGGGGCGCTCTTAGAATTTTCTTAGTACTCTATAAAATTTGCATTGATTACTTGAACATGTGAACATTAGTTATGAAAGATGGGGACCCTATCTTCAAAATTTTGATGTTTTAGTTGACTATCACACAACACTCTAGAACGAGAAGAAATTATAATATGCTGTTTCACAAGCACTGAGAACTTTTATGCATCTCAGCGATATCTCATTCAATTCTCTAGATATTTTAGCCACAGCTACTCTGGTTCATATGTGACCTAAAGATATCTTAACACTTTTTCATAGCTATCCATAAAGTATCAAAATTCCCACCTGCAGTGAATTATAATTGCCACCACTAGTTTAGTTCCTATGTATTGAAAACTCGTCTGTAGTTCAACAACTTGAATTCAATTTGGTATTTATGGGTTATCTCCCTCCCCACGTTTTCAAATTTCCCTAAAATTTCCTGAAATTTTTCAAATTTCAAATTTACCTAAAATCCGTAGAAGTGAATGAGTCGTCACAAAACTTTATGTGCACGTAAGTTAGGATATTTTCTACATACATGCCAAAATATGTGTAAATCGGGCAAGTGCTTATTAAATGAGAGACTATGACTTGAGGTGTAGCGATGTCAAAAGCTTGATCTGACTTGATCTCATGGTCGAGAACCTGCACGAGTGCCTGATTATCGAAAAGGACCCTCACTTGACGACACGAGACATCGAGGAAGAACCATCCATCCTTAGCACCACCGTCTGACGCATGCTGAGTGAGAAGCTTGAAATGCACGACGTGATGTCATGCTGGGTCCCCATAGCATTGAATGATCAACAGAAAAGATCCCAAGTTGCTTGTGCAACTGGTCTTCTTCGTACTTAGTAGCGGTGCTGTGGCTAAGTTTCTAGAGAATTGAAGGAAATTTCGCTGAGATACAATGAGTTCTCAGTACTTATGAAGCAGTGTATTATTTCGCCTGTACTTTTATCTGTGCTTCAGTGCAACTTTCTAGAATTTTCGGTGCACCGATGCGAACAAGTGTGGCTAACGCACACAGCCCGAATTTTAGTGCATGAAGTCGGGTGCAGCAAGCAAGTGTCTGAGAAAGAATCCGAACGTCTACCGGGAATTTGTTGGAGGATTGACCAAAGCACAACACTTAAAGGATCGCTTCCCTCAGCTGAAAGAGTTTCAGCTAGACTTGTATTGCTATGGGTGTTGTCATATTGCTCGACACGCCACATTCCTCGTTTCCTTTGCTTCGCACCTACATCTGCGCTAAGAGTCAAGCAGAAGATACAATACTAAGATATCAAGACAGTAGTCCTACACGTATAAAACAGCAGACAAACAAAATCTCAAAAAATACGATTTTATAGATTCTTCCTGACACATTATTCATCATGTCATTAGAATATTAGAAAGCAGTGGCGTAGATCTGTGAAGGCTATTAAGTGCATGTGATTCCTCCGTCTGGTGAAATGTAAATTGCATGATTATTTTTTATATTACTAATAGCATACATCAGTACTTTATGAAACCTGTAAAGTACGTTAGCTCATACTTTTGAGAGCACAATGTGCATAACTGCAATTCATTTTTATTCAATGACATTGCTTATTTCATCAGGACAAACACATGAAGTTTGTTATAAAATGGTGAAAATCAATTACATTTAAAAGAGAGGACTTTTGTGTCTAAAATATTTGCTCTTATAATTACCACTCAGTGAAAGCCAGCCAAAAGTAAAGAAAGGTTGCCAAAGATGCGTGTGTTTATTCTTCTCTTCGGAAATAAAAACTGATATAAGCATATGAGGTAAAAAAGACGCTAGCAGGAATGTTGTTTAGAGCATCAAAATAACCTTTTTGTTATCGATATTTGTCATTTTGAACTACAGTTACAATTAGAGCGCATATTTCTTTCTCGCTAGGCACGACTCTTTCCTGTAGCTTCAAAAAATGTTTTTGAAATGCCGCATAATCTGCTTTTGTTCTTTATCTAATGACACAAATATTCTATAAGTTTATTAAGTCCTTGTTGAACTCACTAAGCTTTATGCAAATGCTGCACAATTTCATAAAGAATTTGCATAATCATTGTTAACAAGTTAAAAGAATTTTTCTAAAATTGAACTCAATATTGCTGAAGGAAATTATAAAAAGCTTTCAAAACTGAATAAAAGGAAAATGACAGCAGGAAGGACATGAGGCATACTTTTGCTCGAAGAAGTACATATAAGGAAGTTAGAAGTAGATATATAGAAGTTGATATAAATGAATTAATATCTAATTGCATTCACGATAATATTCTGATTTACCGATTGATATATCCTGCCAGCTTGGGGCGACCGCACAGAAAAAGTGTTAGATAGTTAGTTGTTGGTGACAAAGTAATTTCAATGGGTGAATCTTACTCTTAAAGATTTGTAAGCCATCTGCGCGGTCGCCCCTGGCAGATACGTGGTACAGGAGTAATGATGGTCTCCTTATGTACTGTACATTATATATGCATTACTATTTATGGCATATTCCAAATATGAAATAATTGACACAGTCATTGGATAGATTAATGCGTCTCGTGAGCCGCAATGTCTCTTTGTAATGTTGTACTCATATCATGATAGCATGTGTTCAAAAAGCAAGAATAGCACCAATCGGAACTTACAAATATGCAACAATGAAGAATTCAGCGCATTTGCTGTGATAAGAAGTTTAACGACAAAAATGTCCATTCACACCAGACGCGTTGCGGCGCTTCCAAGTGCTTGTTCATGTTGTATTGGTATCGATGCGTACAACTATGATGCTAATAATATATCAATGTTGTACAGATATCAATGTGCATATGCTACATTGATATCTAATGAATCGTTGGGGATTCATATTTGAATATTGAACGCCTCAATATTGTTCTTGTGTTTGTGCTGGTGATGCATAAAGTTGTCAGATGATCCTGACTCTGATTAAAGACAATTCTGAAATAGAGGCTCGATGTTCTGAACCGGGCACGAACATAACAGTTCACACCGGGCTGCGCAACGAGGAGCGTGCGAGGGGAACTTCACACTTGACGAAATATCATATTATGACAGTGCATTGAAGATTATCACCTAAGCTTGTGGCTTTAACTTTAAATAGGGAGTTGTGTCGAAGTTGAGAGATGTGAATTAGACCTGCTAATGATTCCTGATATTGGATGAAATGGCAGCTATTCAGGTCTGTTTCCATTTCTCAACTGAGGATGCAACACAACATTTAAATTTTTCTATTCAAATTATCACCTAAGTTGAGAATAATACCCAAAGTCTCATTTTCGTTTCCAATACTCTTCTCCGGTGAATAAGGTGTCATTTGTCACTATATTCATCTAAATTCATCTATAATTCATCTAAATTCATTATTGATGGAGCATGAAATGCACTGTTGAAGGTTTTGATATGCTATTGGTCACAAAGTACCGGTACTTCAGAAAGGTCAGAATTTTCGGAGAGCTATGTTGAAGGTCAATCATCATCTGCTTCGCGACTTGACGCAGGCAAGATTTTTCTGTTTCGCAAGCCAGGGGTGAAAACGGGTCCGCGGGTGACGGAGCACGGGTCGCTGGCCGCCGGGGTCACGGGTCACCACTCGGACCCGTGCTGACCCGCTTTTCAATGAATATTTTAATCAATTTTAATTTAGGATTTAATTTTAACTTTAATCATGATTTTCACTCTTAATCAACTGAATGATACAACAGGAAACAGGAATTACCTGTTCTGAGCGCAGTGGCACGCTCCGTGTTTGCTTTACAATGTTACTGATTCCGGAAGACGTCCTGCATTTAATGCATTTCTAACATCATTAAGTCAGAGCTAATCCATGACTTTGGAAGCCGTGGTAGCGATCTCCGTCGCCCTTGGATTTTACAGAAACTAGAATTTATTTTCTACTACCACACCGGAGTTGTGAGCGTTTTCAGACAATTACATGAGGATTTCGAAATTTGTGTTAACTCCAAATGCTACATGCATGCATAATGTATAAGAATAAATATTATATTCTGTTTCTCCATGCTCCATAAGATGACATGTTTGCAAAAATCATGTTTGCAAAACCATGATTTTTCTATTCCTGAAATAATTTAAATCAGTGCACGATCATATTTTCACGTGCAATTACCTTCATTTCAGAGGTTATTTCACTCTTAATTTATTCTATTTTTATGCTATTCTGCCTTATTTGTTCGTACATGAAAGCCAAAATGATCATGAGCTGTCAACCTGAATTTGCATCCAATAGACTAATTTATGAATGTGTTGGATGCAAATTCAGGTATCTAGAAATGCAGAACCCGTTATAGCTCTGTCGCAAGCAATGTGCGTGTCATTTAAGGTCATTTAAGAGACATCTTTGAAGCCTGTGTGGACAGAATTTCAATGGTTCTGAACGCACGAGGACGCGCCATCCTGCGCCGCGACGGGTGTGAATGGACCTTAAATGATGAAACTGTGTTTGAGCAGTTTATCTCTTCATAATCCTTTGCGTTTGCCACATTGGTTGACAGGGTCCACTACTACCTCTTGATTTTGAGAAGTGCACGAAATGCTGAAATCTATCGTCTCATAAAGCTGGCGTTTTTGTTTGTATGAAGATTGTGTTAATTGAGTGCAATGTGGTAATAATTGAATTTTACAAAATCCTAATCATACGAGCGTAACTGCTGGAAAACTTTCCATGCCCCACAGTCAGTAGTATCCGACATCAAATGCTACCAAACAGGTGTTTAAAGGAAGAATGTCAGTAGCATGTTAAAGAATGTCAAAGGCATTGGTATCTTGACTACCTTTCTTCGTGAAAAATTGAAAAATTTGTAGAATTTGAGTGCGGAATTTTATGAAAAAGATGCTTATGTTATGTTGTTCATGCAAATCTCATACTCCTACGAGAGTACATTTGAGATTCAAAAGGTGTACTTGCTTTTGAGAAAGCCGAACAAAATCTTATTTGTGAAAGACATAGAATTAACTTGCTATGATTGTGAACATCCACATTACTGAACAAGTCATCCGGAAAATGTCGGTCACAATCGGATGAAGTCTTGAACAACGCAGATTCCATAGAAACTTGCCGACAGAGACACAAAGCAAAAATCCATCTTCAGTTGATAAAGGCCAAACCTCAGTCGCGGCAAGATTAAGATACGTAGCCTTTCAACGAAGTAGTGCTTAATCTGATCAAGGAATCTGCATACACATGAATGCATCTCTTTCGCATCTCGACTAAAGATTGGAATGTACTCTATTCATTGAGTGTTTCGATGATAAATTATTCCGTTTATCGGTAGAAATGGTTGTAGGAAATCTCTCTAGATGGTAGTTTCTCAACTGCGCTTTGATTCATGCTATTAATCAAACACTCATAGATTGAGGCTGCACTATATAGGTTGCAAATCAAGGATTGGAAAACAGACTCAATATCTTATCCAACTAATTGGTTGAAGAATGTTATATTTCAACAAATCACCGGCAGATCCATAAAGTTCTATAGTACTGGCGCTAGCAAGAGCTTCCGTAAGGAGCGAGTCCGAGTATGAGACTTTCACGTAATAGTATATACTATGGTTTGTGGAAATCTGTACATTTGCTGAGCTCTATCCGACTCTTCCTCTTGTCAGACATGGGCAAGGAAAGCACATGCAGATCCAAATGGAAGGCAGATTGGAGTTTTTGTGAAAACAACATTTGTCTGTGCACTCCCTAATTAAGTGAGAACAACCACGTGCATGTCTGAGCCAAATACGTTTTAACATGGAATGTCTAAGGGTGGTGCAATTATGCTTTCATGCACCTTTGTCTATGAAGTTAAAAACATTCGGATTTAGCAAGCTTATCTGCAGCCTAAATACCGTTTAAAACAATCTGATTAAAGTTGGACGCATTTAACCACGTGTTCGTATGCATTACCGATCAGAAGTTGCTGTCAGCATTGAAATAATTCATACACATGATAGAATGGCCGCAGACATCCCATTGAGCTTAGTACTTCACACTTAATCACCGAGAATGTCACAGAAAAATGTCATCATCACCGAAAACTTCAATTTTCTTCAAATCGTATTGGCATGTATTTTTATTTGATCATATCTGACATGAAGAGCAACCAGCTTGAACTCGGCAGACATACAGATTCGTAGTACATTCATTCCTTCATGAAGCAAAATACAAATCAAGAGGAATGAAGAAGAAAAAGAATTGTCCGGATAATTGAAACTGACAATTCATTGGCCTTAATTGCTATATGGGATCGATATTAGTCAAACTTATTAGCAATAGTTTACCTGTTTTACCTGCGTTAAATATCTCCATCAACACATTTATTGCTCCTGCTCCAAAACTATAATATTTACGACTCTAATTTCTTGTGACTTATAGCTCCTACGCATTTCTGAAAACCGATTGAAATATTATCAAATTTGGCACTTCGCAACATAAAGCATTTGATCTTTATCTAAAAGGAACTTTTTTGATAGTAACTAGAAAATAGCACTGTACACAATTTAGCAATCATGTAATTTTTTGACCAAGCGAAAATGATAAATTTGGAAAGCACATGTTATAACAGGAGAAAGGAAGTCTCTCTCTTTCGTTCTAGATTTGTCACGATTGCATCAGATCAGGCGTACATGACAACCCGCTGAACGAAATGATGGACGGATACTAATGTCATATTGTGATAGACAACGCTTGACCCGTTAGAAACGAAAATTTTGCAGTTGCAGTACTATTTTATCAAACATAGCATCCTGTAATTTAAAAGAACAAAGCAAGATATTTTACAGTTGAAAGTTATGACTTCCAACTTATATGGATATTTTTCTATATACTGGTGCCATTTTCCAAAGTCGTTCTCATGCGATGATGAAAAACATTCCAGCAGCAACGTTCAACACAGACGTCTCATGCACTGTACACAAAAGAAATGGAAATAGAAAATGACAATTGTCATCAACAATTACGGAAGTTGAAAAGAAATGGATAATTCAAAACAACATGAAACTGATGGATAAAAAGAAAATGAACAATGGAAAATTGGATTATTGAACTAATCCTGCACATTATATATACGTGGCAACTAATTTTAATGGCATCCAATTTCTATGGAATGATTATTGAGCCTGCCTTCCTATTCACCAGCTTGCATGCATTATCATTTGCTTGCATGCTTGTATAGCCTACATGAAATGCTTCTTCAATTTAAGCTTTTGACAGGTTTCATATTACGACTAATACTTATGCCATCATAAGGAATTCGATATTTCTTCGTTTGTTCTTCATTTGTCCTCTTCCAATTTGACTTTAAACTTCAGCCAATAATGTACGGAATTGCTCTAGCTGCCGGAGTGAATACTTCTGCCATGGCTTCTGCTACTGATTCAAGGATATAAAACATAATACTACAGGCAGTCAGTCATCAACAGCTACTCGCCGAGTTGTCCTTCGAACCCCCTTCCCCCCAACCTGGGCTTTTGATAGCCGAAACTAAAGCCTAAGCATGCATGTTCGTGCATGGCTGATTCTCTTGCCTTTTTAAAACCTAATGGTCCATTTGTTGACATCAACAATGAAGGAAATGTGATAAGCGATTGATCAAAACACCATGCAAAAAGACTTGTGGCCGGTGGGATTCGAACCTGCGATCCCAGATTAGCTAGGACCTGCTCTCTACCAACGAAGCCACGAGCCGCTTGCATGCAACTGCGTCAATTGGCTGGATCAAACCCTCACAATCACATATCAACTGTTATGGCAAGCAATCATAATCAATGAATAAATTTTCCGCAAAATGCAATTAACAGTAAATGAAATGAGATAAGCGATAGATCAAATTGCCATTCAGAAGATGTACGGCTGGAATCCTTATCGTGATTATTCAGTTCGATGGTCTTTGGCTGTTCATTTCGATGGTAAAAGTGAAGAAGAGATGAACTATGTTTATACTCTGAAGATTATGGGCGAGTTTTGTGCGGCTTAGTATGTATTAGATCTGAGAATAGTAGACATTTACAATATTGATCAGGCTAAATTTCTATTTAGATACTCCTGATAATCATAGACATGTCAATCACAATTTGTCCTTGATCATCATAGCACGTCGCCGAATAAAATTCTCTACCCTACCCGAGCATGAGATTGCTTCATCATAGCATTCTAACTCGTCAGATTAAAATAGCCCTCACTCTGCGGGATCGGGCATTTAAAGATATCTAACTCGTGAAATTCAATAATGACGCAATCATGCACTAGTTGCGTAAATAATGCGCATTTAGTTGTTTATGGGAGTCAATAAAATCTTATTAATCCGACTGCGGATTAACAAGATTTTATTGACTGACATAGACAATTTAATACATTATCTAATCAAGTTGCATTTCTATGTCAAAGAAATAGAACTGACCTTATGTACAACTATTTGAAATTTGTAATACTGTTGTGTTTGTGCAAATAACTATTATACATCTGTCTAGGTAGACGGCATTAATATAGAAATCAACAGCTCAACACTGTTAAGCAAAATGTTCCTCATTGAAGATCTGCATCTATTGGTTCGGAGAGTAAACACGAGTTTCGTAATTTACAAGGGTCTGCATAATCTGCTAAAGGTGATCTAGGTCCTGAAGGAGTCTTCCATCTTATCCCTAATGAGCATGAACCCTAGATGCCTTTGTCTATCAGTTCAGTTTCCAATGGAAATATTTTACTCACAAAAATGTGCTCACAGCATTACTCACACTTGCTTTTTGGTATCATGAATTATAGGTAAGCAGTGGTCTCAAAAACTAACCTCAACGCGACCCGAAAAAATCCAAGAAGAATCCGAACCCGACCTGAACCCGATCGGGTTTAGGACCCAAATGCACACATAAAATATGAATGACCGTCATGCCACATGAATACGCTAATATTATTAGTTATTTTTGTTTTATTTATGCATCTGGAAAAATCATTTATAAAGAACACAATTCAGAAAATGGATTCAATAAAATTCGGAAGGTTTTCAGTAGAACCCTTTTCATGCCATCAAAACACAATATCTTGCTTAAATAGTGAAGATTCAAAAATAAATTCTGTCAAATACATAGTTTAGTCATCTTAAGCAGCGAATTGTACTAATTACATAAAAATCGGTTAGACAAAGTTCTTGGTGATGTGGAATCATAATCTGATCAAAATGTAGTCAAGAGATAAAGTCGATCACCATGTAGCTCTTGTGATGCAAGAAAATTGTGCATAGCACATTCACCTGAAATATAATTCTTTTCCAGTGGATAACATGGGATTTTGTTATTCTACCTGTTCTCCAGGCACACATTCAACATCGCTGTTTTTCAAAAGTACTGTTTGATGATAGTCAATGTGGCATTACGATCTGGGAAAGATTTTGTTGGAATTTTGAATCTTACAAAAGTAGCCTGGCTGTCGGACACTATGTCATGTACCTAGATAACGCCATTATTACTCATCCTAGGGCATTATTATCTGAATGGCAATAAAATCGTCAACACAAATAAATCTCATGAACATTGACACCCTTCAAAATATTTACATTATTTAAGTAGCCAGGGAGTTTCATGATTATTTCAAGTCACATCTACAGTATAAACAGATAACGTCCAAATGTACTTCATGCCTATCTTTCTGCAGCATATCAATTTCAGAAACATTTTAGCTTCCCTTATACAATGGTAATTTTTTGCGCTGTTTCTTGCACGATGACTCTAATGAGGTCTGGTAAGCAATGCCCAGCAAGTTCCATTACTCGATTATAGTCATTTACGCGTAATATTTCAGTGGAATCATGATAAATAGAAAAACATAGGAGTAAGAACGTGTTCTGAAGTTTCAGTTAATCACCCCGAACATGTTAAAATTTGCCAATTGCTACAACCTTTGGAAACACGTAGCTGAAAGCATGAAAAATGCGATTTGGCATAGCTCCTTTGAGTTAGATTCGTCAGTGTGAAGCGCAAGCTATGTGCGGAGCTAAGAAGTGCAGCAGTCTTTCCGACATGTGAACCATACTTTATCTGGGTCGTGGGGCGGGGATCCTGGAACCCTCACTGGGCACTTTTTATATTGCTCCAAAAGTATGAAAGGCATGATTTTATTTTTTGTGAACTTTGGTTTCTACTTAATTCTGACAACCAATTCAAATTTTATGAAATTTTTTCCACACTGTGAACTGTGGGCACGAAATTTCCTTTGGCTTATCATATCCAATCCATTCCCAAGAAGCCCTTTCCCAGCAATAGTGTTATGTCATCCATCAAATTCTCCATGAAAACAAGTTGCTAGACAATTTGTGATATTCTAAATTGCCCATTATACATGAAGTACATTACTTTCAAGAAGCAATAAAAAGAAGATGAAATCGCTTCCTTCGTAAGAAATGCTTTGAATTTCGTACTCAGATGCTCCTAAAGACAGTGAGCATGTAGTTTAAATCACATTTCAAAATTTTTGAGATGCTTGGTAAATACGTTTATCAATTAATAAACTCCTTTTGCGGAGGAAACAATTTCATTTTCTTTTGTTTGGATTAATGCCAATAAAATGTGTTGCAAGATCGTTTATCTACAAAGCACATACCGCGCGGAATGTGACGACATTTCAGTGTTCTTCAATTGATTGCATTTCAAATTCAAATGCATTCGCAAATTATTGAACTTCTTCGGCATTCATGAAAAATCAATCGCCATCTCTCATTCAAAATAATTTGAAGGAGTTAAAATTTATGGTTTCTGCATTTCAGTGCGACCGACATATTTGCGATGATTTGACAGATTAATAACGGTTAAGTGTTTCAACAAAGTGACACTTTAATGAATAGCGTACGGTACTTCGAGGAACTTTGTGACAGTTGTAAGTGATATCAACTAATGGTGAGATAATTTGAAAATATAAAAATTGTAGCGTGTTATAGATTGACTATGTTGATCAGTTAGATATTCGGATTATAGCAACTTCGGCACTTCCAACTGAAGTCCTATCGCAAAGGTGAGTAACCTGTAGCGTCTGGAGCGTCGAGAATGTTGAAGCCGGTATATGGGGCCGGATTCAGAAAATTTTGATGGTTTGAATGTTGAATCGTTCGCCGTAATTATAATCTTGATCAATAGGTAATAATTTAAATTCATTAATTAATCGTTTACATGCGATTGCATGAAAGTAATTACAGATTGTTTCATAAAAAATGGATCACCCTTAAACATCGCCTTAACTTCAACTTTGTCTAACTCCGCCAAACTTGAACGAATTTCTCTGAAATTTGGAAGATATGTCAGTTGTGCTTACTAATATCATTGTTGGAAATTTCAAGCATGAATATTGAGTTGTTTTCCTGCTATAGATAGAAAAGTAGTAGATAATTTGATCTTCATTTAGCAATGTTACACAAAATCATACCTCACTCTTATAAAATTACATTTGTTTCCTTTGTTATGTAATATGTTGTTCTACAAGCCAAAAGCTATCAAGCAAAACAAAAATAAAGAAAATCGGTCAATCAGAGCCAGTATAGCACCATTATTCATCAACAATAATGTAATTGCTACATGTGATTAACTGGACTTCATGTTCCATAGCTTCCTGACTTCGTTGCGGTGGTGTTGGCAGCACTCCTGATTGCTTTCAGCTAGAAATCTATCTCTTACCGGTTGAAAACAATACAAAGCACAAATGAACAATAACGAGATCGCATTCACAAAAGGCAAAGTGTCAGGGTTTTCTTTGCGAGCTACAAGCAAGCGACTAAATGTCCCTTACACAAATGAGCATCGATGGCATAATGATGATTTTCGACTCTGTCGTAAAGAGGGCTCTGGCCGTCCACGCAAAACATCCAAACGTAGAGACCGCCTAATTTTGAGATTTAAAGTTGATCCAAGTCTCTCGTTAACTGAGATGGCTGCACTAGACTCGTCTATTTCTAAGTCCACTATTCGTAGAAGACTTATTGAGTCGAATTTCAAGAGCTGTAAGAGGCCCTCTCAGATCGAATTATCAGATCAGCATACAAAAAGACGTCTCAGATGGGCAATGAGTCATTGTCACTGGCGAAATCAATGGGATCGGGTTGTCTGGTCTGATGAGGCCTGATGAGGCATCAGTCCGTCTGAAGGATAGTGATGGTCGATTGAGATTATGGATAAAATCTGATCAGGAAATTCCGAGACATTTACATCGTCCCCGGGTACAAGGTGGTGCGACTCTACTGATTTGGGCTGGCATTTGGACCAATGGCCGCTCTGAACTTCACATACAGCAAGGAACCATGAATTCTGAACGCTATGTGAATGTTTTACGAATGAACATTGGCCAAATGACAGATCAACTTGGTGATCCATCGACTTGGTTATTTATGGATGATAATGCTACGTGTCACAGGAGTAGTAGAGTCAACTTATGCAAGTCTCAATTAGGGCTTAGGACATTATCTTGGCCAGCTCGTTCTCCTGATCTGAATCCCATAGAAAATGTATGGAGTATTCTAAAACGTAACGTTCGTCGTTCACTGCTACCTACAGATGGCGTATCACAACTTACGTCACTGTTAAAAAGAGAGTGGAGAAAGTTAGATCAGTCAAAAATCTACGATATCATCGAATCAATGCCTAGACGAATTGGTAATGTCATTGACAATAAGGGAAGGCCACAAAATATTAGCTTCTTAAGAACCGTTACTGTATCATAGCTTATCAGATTATATAAGGATATTTAAATATATTAGGGACATGAAATAACATGAAAAATGCTTTCTGTATCATACTTATGTTTTATTTAGTCAAATTTTAGGATGATCCACTTTTTATGAAACGGACTGTATAATATAGAGGTCAACGAACTGAGGGCTGTATAACTAACATATATTTTGAGAGGATCGCAGCTCGGAGATGAAATGTGAATGTCAGGAAATGAAATTCATGGACACTTATGGTCAGCGTACAAGATCTTAATTCTTGACATAGCACTGGTGATGGTGCTGACCAACCTACTCGCATCTACTGTCAGGTAGTCCAGGAGATCACCAGGTGATGGTGGAAGTGACTCTGGAGCATGTCATGTGATTGACGACGAATTTATAATAAAATTAAAAAATGCACTGTTTTAGCAACATTTGTTTTTACAAAAATGAAGAATTCAATCGATGTTATATAAGATCATTTAATTTCTAGAATTCTTATTTCATCAAAAATCTAATTTCTTTCACTATTTTGTTGATGAGAGATTTCGCTTTATCGGAATGTATCGAAGAAAATTAATAAACGAAAGTTCGTTCAGTCATACAATCATCATGTAGGTTCTGAGAATCCTCATACTCAGTTTTTGAAAGACCCCGTGTTTCAGCTAGAAGTGGCAGGTGAGGTTTTATCAATTTTGATGAGCATTAGATAGTTCCCGATTACCACACGTGGCTTAGCTGAACCGATGTTGCTGCAGTCGAGGTTACGCATCACTGTAGATCATATTCTTGTAGTTTCCGAAGTCATGAAGCAGATGTCACGAACTTCACAGAGTAAATTTTCTTCTTTAGAGAACAACAGATTTTCACCTTATTATTATTGCTGGAGAGTGAAACAAGCATTACTATGGCTGCTCTTGAATAATGAGTCCATCTGATAACCTTGTGGGATTACCATGGACTGCATCCAAATGCGATAAAAATAGTGCACTTAATGACTCTGGTGAATTGGCTTTATCATTATATGACTCTCGAGTCGTTGCGAAGGACCTAAGGTCATTGCTGATGGTTCAAAATCATTGCTGATGGCTTCTTAGCAAGCGTTGAATTCTGTGTCACCGATACCTCAACTTGTTACACTTGTACATGTAGCTAAATGCCGAGTGTCGCAAAAGTAACCGAAACGCAAAATTAAGTAGAAAGTTGACAATATAAGCGACTAACTATACTTAGCCTACTAGCCATTAGCGGGCTTAGCTTGACTAGGCTTGTAGAAATCCTAAGGATTGGTCTAGAATCCTAGGATCCTAATCATAAGGCTTAGAAATGCTATCAGCCATTAGCAGACTAATGCTCACCAACGTCATGACGTTTCTGCACTGAGAAAATCAGCATTGTTCAATCTTTCACACAAATTCGAGGAAATTGAAAGAAGGGCCTACATCAGATGCTTATAGGGAAGGTCACCAAATGACAGTTTCCTCACCAGACAATAAGCATTTAGTAGCATCTGTATATGTTCATTCTCCCAAAAAATCAATCCCCGAGACACTGAACATTTCCCTAAGTTTGCTCCATCGACATTGGCCTAACACCATGCAGACCTCGGCTTCTTGTAAACCTTAAATGAGGATGATCCCGATAAGAGATTACAACTTTGTGAAGCTTTTGTTCAGTTTTGTGAGGATCAGACTTGTGCCAATTGCTCATGAAATGTAATTGATCACAATTACAAATTGCTCCGTCTTTATTCAATTACAATCAAATTATTTTGCAATTACTTAGATGATTGCCGGCAATACATTATTCGTGTTCTCACCATTTGTTTTTCTGGGCGGTATGCAAAGGTCAATCACAATTGCTCCTCGGAAAACAGACCACGCTTTTAGCATTGATACTAAATTGCCACTTTTATCTACTCCCCGCCAAGGTGTATTCGCCTCATATCTCTACTGCATTCAAACTTAAGATGAAGTACTGTGATATCGAGACTTATGGCTTTTATGAGACTCTTTGCGCTTGCAATTGCATCCCCACTAAGATTAAAATTGATTTAGATATTCAAACTGTGGCTTCTTGAAGCGTTTACATGCTTGTCAATTTCCTAGGGGAAAGTAATAGTAGCGTTCTGATTCACATTTTTTTGATCAGTAATTAGAGAGGTAAAAGCATCATCACACCGGCACTTAATTTAGATTTTGACAAATACTTTGGTAGCAAATTTCTTAGAAAAAAAATCTGGCAGTTGTACACCGATGAACATCTGCATTTTAAAGCATTATCGACGAGCAGAGCAAGGCAATTTAAACTGCGTTCTAATGAAGAGAACTGACTGTAAATTAGTTGCAATGACATCTCAATTACATGGCTAGAACTGTAATTGATAATAATTATTCATTACAATAATTTATCTCTTAACTGTTGTTAATGATAAATTTACAACGAATAAATAATCATCTTTTCTCACAACGCATGCGCAAGCGCTGCCGTAAAACCTGGCAATAGACTAATTATTTCGACAACCCTTTCCCCCAAGGCGATTTCGTGATTCTTGAACGACCCCTGGACTACAATCTACCGTATTTATTCAGCAAAGCTTATCTTTAGTGAGATGCTCACAATTTTCTTTAAATCCTATGCCAGATGCATCTACTTCATCATACTTAACTTCAAATATAATGTAGTTTTGGCTGTGATGCGCAATCATGGCATCACTCACAGATAATGATCACAGATACTTAGCTTTTTAATGACAATCTTACATGCTGTGAGCATGTTTTATATAAATTATTGATGTTTTAGAGGATAAATATGATCGGAAAGAGAGCCTTAGCATCAGCACTATTCAAAGAATTCAGAATTAAGAGTCTATCACCGTACTTTGTGATATGAATTTCAAAACATTTCCAAAATGCAATATATTTTCTTAAGTTTTGCTTAGAATGTCCATAATATTCCTTGACAGTTGTAGAACCAGAGTTTCGTTTTTTGGAGTATTTTCATGGAATATTTGTTTGAATGACTGGTTATGTTGATAAAATGCTTTATTTGAATTTTCATGCCCATTGAAGATCGCAATCAATTTCATTATGAACCACTCCATCAATTCGGAGCAACCATTTTTAGTAAAACCATTAAACTGACGATTTAATTTTGGCATGACACTTTTGACCTTTTGAAAACAATATGCCTTGCAAGATGGCCATCAAAGTATATCTAGTCAAATTTTAATGCATACTCGAATCTGTTCGCAGCCTGAAGACTTTGAGGGAAAGAGTTGAAGACTATTGATCCCGTCGTTAATTGAGGCCACAGAAAAATTGAGCTACGTTTGAGCGAGGAGAAGACATTACACTGCTAAATTCTGATCGGCAGTTGTTTAACTGATTATTTTCATGATTTGGCGCAAATTTCTACACTTCATTTATTTCAGTTTTAAGTGATGCAATTATTACTTTATTCTGATTTTGAATTTCTGCTCATATTCGTTTTCCCTTATTATGACAAATAATTGAATAGTGAATCCTTGAATTGAAGCAGAATTGTCTTCATGATGTGAGGTTTTCTGATTTATTAAATGAACCTTTCTGATAGCTTCTCTATGAGCTAAATTTCCGAGTTTTCAAAGTAATGATTCAAATTCAATAGCGCTTTGTTTGAGTTGTGAATAATTGATAACATATGCACGGGACAACTAGTTTGTTAGCAATTTGAATTCATTATTGTCCATACAATATTATCATCACCAAAAGTGAAGAGTATCCGCCACCGAAAAGCATCAATGTTAAAATCAAATTTCAATCTCTTTCCGATCTATGTGATGACAATCACAATATCATTATCAGCATGCGCATGCATTTCTCTATGACTGAACATTATTAATGTTAACGATACATTATAATCGTGAGCTAGACCATAAACCTTGATGATATTCATCTAGATTAATTGATGTATACGGAATGCAGACTAGTAGAAAAAGTGGCGTCTGTGGCATATTTCGAGTTGGCATCCAGCATGCCCTCTTTCTCATATGATTTATGATCACCGTGTTTATGACCGCTTATAAACTTCACAAAAAGTGTTACGCTGACAATCACTTTTACACAATATAATCCGAAAATCTATAATGATCAAACATAATCATTCGAAGCGAATGACGGTAGCAGCACAACTCATCTCAACAAGAGAAGCTTTATGGATAAATATCCAAACTCGGGAAATATCAATAAATTGAAATCGCCGAGTTGACTTTTCAAACTTGAGTCCGCTCGGTCTGCCTAAACAAACACTAAGATGATACAATGTATGAATGTTGCAACGTTGTATGATTCATAAACAGATGCTGCCGGTAGGCTGCTTTCATGCGACTTAGCTTCGCAACATTGCACTTTGAATTATTGAACCTTGTATACAGTCAACATTCCTTTCGGTGTATTCAGGACATAAGAACCTCAAACAAAGAAAACATTCTTGGCCAAAAAGGTTCACATAAAATAGCTGTAAATGACTTGAAAAGACAAGATGAAATAAGTTTGGAAGTAAAAATTCCACTTCTTTTAATGCATGAAGAATGGACATTTGTTTTCTCTTTCACAAAGCAACACAGAAATCATTGCATCAAATACATTTTTCACACGAACCATGCGAGCTGCTTGCATTATAAGTCATAAAGCAATTGTTATTGAGAACTAAGGAGATACAACTTAGGTCACAAATGTATACGCAAATTTCAAATTGTTGCTGATACTAAAGTTTAAGTTTGAAGCAGAATGAAGCTCCGTTTTAGCAGCATTATAATGATGAAATGAGAAACACTTCGGCAAATTAGAAATTGTCATAAGTTGAACGGCAACTTAATAATGATGAAATGAGAGCCAAAGCTGCAGTATATGTTATTAACTATTATAATATTTTTCTTATTCACCCAATATTTCGGCTGTCACAGCCATGTACTGTGGGCAAAGGCCTACAAATTCTTAGTTCGAATAATTTGCAAAAATTCTATACAGCCTATGGCAGATTTGGAAAAATAATAATAATAGTTGTATATTTCGAAGGAATGAAAATCAAGCATTGAACACAAAACGTTACAAAGTAAAAGTCAGATATGGAATTGAATACAAATAATTCACAAATTTCTATGGCTCTTAAGTCTTCATATTGCTTAGACAAATCCGCAAGAATGACGAACCATATAGGGGATGAAGGAAGATGACCAACGCACAGTATTGAGTTCTGGTAAAAGGAAACGATGTGAGCTCTTACTACACTGTGGCAGCAAACAATTTAGGGGGTTCAGCTCATAGAGGCATTTGTCAAAGAGTCTTTCAGAAGATCGAATACGGCGGGATGCTAAAGGTTCCAAGCACTGGTTATCACAACCATCTCCGCAAATGACTCTGTGAGCTCTTCGTTGCAGCCTCTCTAACCTTCCAGATAGACCAGATGGCATACCAACAAATAATGGGGAACCATACTCAACAACTGATCTTAACAGTCCGTTATACACCTTGAATAGATCATACTTCGTCAAGAAACGCTTGAGGACCCTGAGACAATGAAGCCTTTCCGCAAAAAGTCTAGTCAGATAATCAAAATGAAATTCCTAAGAAAGATTTTGACTCCAAACCACTCTAAGAATCTTGTGGTGAACCAGCTCAAGGTCAAGAAGTAACACAGGAACACAGGTACTTGTTTTCTTAACAACGAGATACTTTGATTTTCGGCAATTGACGATAAGGTCATTCACTTTTGTCCATTGCAAAAAGTTTTCGTTTTCATGATGGATGTGATCATTGTCAGAATATAGGAATATTGGCGCGCATATGGTCACATCATCGATGTACTTGACGATGTTTGAGTATTCGGATACCGTTTTTAGGCTCCCACAAACACTGGTGAATAGTAAGGGACCCATTACTGATCCCTGTGGTACATCTGGTGTTACTTGCATAGCTTCACTTAATGTAGTACCGAGTTTAACCGACTGTGATCGATTATGCAAATAAGAGTCTATAATGTTGATAAAATAAGCTGAAAAATTGCACTCAATAAGTCTCTGGACGATGACTCGATGACTTAGCCTATCGAAGGCTTTCGACAATTCATATGCTAGAATTTGCACACCTGATACGAGACGGTTATCCAATAATTTTGTGACTCGATCATGGAGGCTTATTAGTGCCGTGGTAGTTGAGGCCACTTTTCTTCCACCATGCTGCTCAGTACCCGCTGATGAAGCAAAAAGGGTGACAGGTTTCGAACTAAAAGTCGCTCAAAGATCTTACTTGGTACACAGAGAAGAGAAATTGGTCTGAGATCCGATAGAGTTGGTGATTTTATCTTGGAGACTGGAACGACGCATGCATGCTTCCATAGTTCAGGAAAGCACTCTTCTTAAACGCAGATATTTAACAAATGACACAGCGGCGGGGCCAATAGCAAAGCAGACATCTTATACAAGATAGTTGGCACACCATCAAATCCAGGGGCACTACCAGGATTTAACCTTCTCATTTCGCTTTCAACCATTGAAATAGTGAAGCATGGTGTGTTGTAGCCATCATCGTAAACATAGCTTGAAGGAAATGATGCCTTTTCATTAAGGACCATCGATAAAGCACAATTGATGGCATTTGCCGCAGAAATAGGAGATGGATATTCTTGCACAATTCTAGATAAGGGATGTCTCTTTCCAACACCACTCACGCTATTGGTAAGATCTTTAGGCGCACGTCTGGCTTTTTCACTCCATTTAAGCTTCGACTTGCAGATTTCGTTGTCCATCTTGAGTCTTAAATGGTTGTACAGCGCAAAGTTAAGTTGTCTAAATGCTCGACATCTTTGATTAATAAGGTCTTTATTAAAGGAGCAATCAGCGGTTTGTCCTTTGGACTTAGAGGAACCAGTTTCTTCGGGGTAGTTTGATCAATACACAGATATTATATGACATATTATAAAGTTCGATCAAATTAACTTTGTCAAGGGTGTGAATGAATAAATCAATGTTTGATTGACGGAGATCAAATAATTCTCTTAACTCTTGGGTATGAGATTTGGCAATCAAAGAAGGATTGAAAATGGTAGCCGTTGTACTTAAGTCGTCCACTTTGTGAAGAAGTGACCGAATGTTAGTCAGAAGGAAAGAAGGAAAAAGTCTCGTTGATCAGCGTACTATCTGATTTTGGATTCAGAATATTTTTCGATAAAAAAACTTAATGAAAATTTTTCACGTTATTAATGGAATCACGAGCCACAACTTGATTTCTGAAAATAACAACATCTTCACCCCTATTGCGCTGATGAGTAATTCACACTTCTACGAAGAGTCGCGCCCCTTCTAAGAGCGATGTACTTGTGCTCAATTTTTGCAAATTTCATCAGCGGACGTTTCCCTTTCTAATTACTGTTCAGTCTTCCCAAACGACGGATGTTGGCTATCTCAGCATTCGATAAATCTAGAGCATCAAGAAGGCCTGCAGCCTCTTTCCTATCAGTGTCCCTTCTTTCATCAACAGTTCCAAGATCACAATCTCTCAACCCAAAAACAACAACATTGCATTCTCTTTTCTTTCTTTGATCACACTCGTCAATGATCATATCCGTCATCTGGATCTGATTGATCGCCAATTCACTACACTTTCCATTAAGATAGCTGTTGTGCTTTTTCAAGTTCAGCAACCCGCACAGATAGGGACTGAACCGTATCTTTTAAATTACTTATTTCTTTAGTTAATATTGTTATTACCTCTTGTTTGGAGTCTTGAATTAAAGTTTTCATGTTCCTTATCTCTGTAAGCAGAGATTCTGATATCGAAATAGACCTAGTCTCTCTTCTTGATTTTGGGGTTGTCATGGTAATCAGTGCAAGACGTCAGAGTTACCAACAGTCAACGTAGATACGAAGTGACGTACTTATTTCAATGGCCCTTTTCGAGTTGCCAAATCGATGTGCACTTTTTACATGAACTTCGTCAAGGTCTCTTCGGAATTTTTAGTCGGTCAGAGCTCGATTATTTTGGGAAAACCGGCAATTCTAAGTTTGAAAACAAATTAGTAAATTGCAATTGCGTGTAATTTGCGATTACGTTTCATCCAAAATATTTTGATAAAAACAATAGTTTAGATTTCTTTGTTTTACTGTATGGTCATGCACAGCCAAATTTAAAATGTCGAAAAGCCCATGCATACATTCTTTTGATGTTGATGTCCAAATTTTTTTTCCTTTTCTCCAACTCCAATCTCTAGTGTAGTCTTTCTGTTAATGTCCACTCATAAATTTCAGCTAAATTCATAGCACGGTGAGTATTCATTGAAATACTATATATATATATATATATATATATATATATGTGTGTGTGTGTGTGTGTGTGTCTTGCAACGCTAAGTGCATGTGGAATTGAGAAAGAGAATAAATCTCGAAATCGGTCTTCCACAGCAAAAGTTTTTTTGTCTCTTCTGACAAGTTTGGATGGTAGCTGGTGCGGCGTGGGAGCCTGGAAATACTCTTTGAGTATTTCAATAAATATATATATATATATATATATATATATATTGAAAATACTCAAGAGTATTTCTAGGCTCCCATATGTATGCTCCCATCTATATATATATGTCGTATATCTATATGTCGTAAAGCGGTTCATCATATTCTAGCTAATTGTTCGACGTGTTTTCCTAAAGACAATTTATCACCTCTTGAAAGAGATGAATTTAACCGCCTTCGATTAGAAAAGTCTATAATTGTTACACCCGTCGATAAAGGTAGTAGTTGGATGATTTTACCGACAAATCATTATGAAGCTGAGGCGCATCGTCAATTATCCAATGAAACGCACTATGTTCCTCTTGATATTGACATAGATTCTCATGTACGTCGTAGGCTTATGAATTTGCTATCCGTTCTCCGGTCAAAAGGTTTTTTGTCTAATCGAGAATGTTTGGCCTTAGAACCATCTAATAATGATAAAGTACGTAAATTTTCTTTGCTTCCAAAAGCACATAAAAGTCATTGGATATTTTCTTCTATGCCTCCTGGCAGACCTATTGTTAATGATTGTGGGAGCGTGACTAGAACCTGTGCTACTCTTTTGGAGTATTTTTTGGCTCCCTTGGCCCGTGTTAGTAAGAGTTTTGTTCGTGACTCCATGCATGTCATCTCTCTCCTTCATGACATTGAAGTAAAAACACAGACTTTCCTTGTGACTTCAGACATAAGCTCACTTTACACTAACATTCCGACCGAGGAAGGAGTTGCTGCTGTGGGGAGAGCCTTTTTAAAATTTCCGGACAGTAAGAGGCCTGATTTAACTCATCTTACTATGCTTAAAATTATCCTGAACAATAATAATTTTGCGTTTCGAGGTGAAAAGTTTTGCAAGTGCAGGGGACTGCGATGGGTTGCCCATTCGGTCCTTCATACGCAAATATTTTTTTAACTGACTGGGAAGAAAAACTGTTGCTTTGTGATAAACATCCATCTTTTTGGATACGATTTATTGATGATGTTTTTTTGACCTGGGATTTTTAACAAAGTGAATTGTTTGTGTTTAGTGATTTTGTAAATAATCTGTTTCCTACAATCAATGTTGAAATGTCATTTGATCTGCGCAAAATGCGTTTTTTGGACCTTCTACTGTATAAATCCAACCATAAAGTTTTGTTCCGAGTGGATTTTAAGCCCACGGATACTCATTGCATTTTGTCTCAGTCGTCGTTTCACCCACCTCATGTATTTCGGTCAATTTTGTTTAGTCAAATTTACAGGTGGGCAACACATTGTGCTACGTATGAAGATTTCAAGAGTGTTAAAAATATTGTACAACCGAGATGGATGGCTCAAGGTTATTCCAGAAGCTCCATCAGAGATGCTGTAAGAAAGGTATTAGGACTGGCTTTGCAATCGCCGACAGCTTGGGAAACTGGCTTCTTCCCTTGTGATTGCGACACTTGCCTTTTTGGAATCGGTACAAAATCTGTTGTAAGTAGTGTAAATAATAACAAGTTTTTAATTGTACATAGACTTACCTGTAAATCGGAAAATGTTATTTATTTGATTTTATGCAGACGTTGTAAAGTGCAATATGTCGGCCAGACTTCGTTCCTGTATCAAGAAGAATAGCCGAGCATTTGCGAAATATAAAAACCTTTTTAATTGTACATCTGTATCCATCCAAGCATTTTACCGAATCTTGTATGTTATCCGATTTTTCTTCTGTTGTCCTGGAACATTGTCCAGATGAGAAGAAGAGACTAAAAAAGGAAAATCGTTGGATCAAAAGACTAAATACTTTGCACCCGAATGGGTTGAACCAGGAACTTAATAAATTGTCAGATGTACATCTTATTGTTCCATACAGCCATTGTAGCAATCGCGTCATCCGATATTGTCAAAAGCAGCTTTCTACATGTCATACAAATATCTGTCAATCGCTGACGATGCACCCTAATCTATGTCATTCTCTGTCTGTTAATCGATAAGTGCCATGTGATTCACTTACTGTGCTTGATTTGTTCACTTTGGCTCTAACAACTTGCCTGTGTATGTGGAATTGAAAAAGTTTTCTCAAAACGAAACCGGTCTTCCTAATTTGTTTTACAAACTTACCACCTGATACCTGGGTCATAAGGTCGGCGTGAGGATCCTTGGAGTGGATTTATCTGCTCTAAAGATATATATTCATATACATGTATATCTATACATATATACATGTCCGGTGGTCTTGTGGTTAGAGGGTATGCTTGCACGTCCTCTAGCTCCAACGTCGCTGGTTCAAGCCTACCCACGACTGATGAGGCCCAACAGGCCGAAACATGTCTCGTGGTGGTTACATCTGTTGAGATTTGATAAATTTATCAATTGCCAGGTTACTTGTCTAAACATGTAATGAGTAGCGCCTGCGTGAAGCGCCTCAATCTCGGATGCGGTAATAAGTGATTGCAGAATGCAGTCCGCCCTCCACGTGCCTGCGTTAAAGCAGTACCTTCCTGGCTAATTCACGCTCTCAACAGATGGTCCGGTGGCCTTGTGGTTAGAGGGTATTCTTGCACGTCCTCTAGCTCCAACGTCGCTGGTTCAAGCCTACCCACGACTGATGAGGCCCAACAGGCCGAAACATGTCTCGTGGTGGCTACATCTGCTAAGATTTGATACATATATATATATATATATATATATATATATATATTTATATCATTGAGAGGAATAGTATTTCCTCCGCAAGTAATGCTATTATTTGTTCGGTTTAGATGCAGCTTGTCTCCCATTGTTAGGCAATTGGATCAATCGTCAATCAACATTCCTCTGGATTGCACATGCAATTGATAAAAATACTCTGGCTGGTAGCACAAAAGAAGTCATCTCATTTCATAAGGACATCGTCTGTGCCGACCCCAATAAAGAGAGTTCGTTTTGATTTGCAACCTGATTATATTTCAATGAATAATCACCGTGCTATGAATTTATGATGCTGCAGCAGCTTGTGTCAAAGATAGGACGGGACAGTCAAGTGACGTAAGACAAAAATTCACCACGGACGCAATTATGATGACTTTCAGCACGAGACCAAAAATCGATGTTTTGATATCAGACTGACGAGGCAGGTTTGCGATGACCTTTAGTAACAGCTGATTTGTTATAACAGCTGACAATCCCAGCCGTACGCAACCACACCACCAGCACACCTAGATATCCGAAGATACAGTCCTGGCGGAAATATTATGACCGCAAGCCCTTAATTATCGAATACAGCATTTTTAGTATATTTTCATTATATAAACTTTCTTTAATCGAATTAAACGAACTATATTCCATTACATGAACAGGATAACTATAAAAAATGCAAAATATTGAAAGAGAAGTTATGGTGAATCATTATTTGGTAGTATGACCTTTGTTCTTCTTTACTTGGGTCAGTCGATTTTTCATTGTGTTGGAGAGAATTTACAAAATTCTGGCGTGATTGAGAAACACCGATGATGACGAATGGATTCCTTCAGCTGAGATGCGGAGTTTGGCTGATCCTCAGACACAAAAATCTTTAATTGCCTCTACAAATTTTCAATTGGATTGAGATCCGGCGAGTTACCCTGCCACTGAATAACATTCACATCATTGCTGGAGAGCCACGATGTAACAGATCTTGCTTTGTGGCAAGGTGCAGAGTCCTGAAGAAAATATTCACAATCAAGAATGCTCATATGGGAAAGCAGCTTATCATTTAATAGATCAAGGTACGTAGAGGCATTCACCGTCTTGCCTTGAGGCAAAAAATATAAGCCACCTCGGCCTGCAGCCGAATAACAGCCCCATACCATCAGCTTTTGGGGATGTTTTGCAGTTTTTAGAGTATATCTTCGGTGAAATCTTGTATTTTCCGGGCGTCTGACGTTTCCTTTGTTTTGATAGTACAGCTTTAAACACGATTCATCCGAAAGCACGACCTTGCTCCATTCGTTTTCATCCCAGTTGGCATATTGAGTTGCAAAATTAACTCTTTGACGTCGCATTTTATCAGTTAGCAGGGGTTTCTTCGCAGCTCTCTTTGAGGCTAATCCATAGTAACGCGAACGAACCTTGATCTGAGTAACACTTAAACTTATCCCTTCTTCAGACAAAGCTTGAGCAACTTTGGTTGCCGGAAGAAATGAATTTTTCACCACCATTCGTCTTATTCGTCTATGAACTTGAATTGAAGTCTTCAAAGGTCGACCCGTTCGGTGGAGACTCTTCAATGAACCTGTTTCTTTAAGTCTTTTCAATGTATTGAATACACTTCCTTTCGAAATCTTCAGTCTTTTCGCTATTTCCTCATTAGAATAGCGTTCTTCTTTTAGGAGTTTGATATTCGCGCGGACTGCTTCACTCAAATCAGGCTTTCTACCCATTTTGACAATGAATTATGATTGAATGCATTTTCTCAAGTCTTGACTGACTCGGTAAATTCAAATTCAAAATTCAAATTCACTCAATTTGTGTGATGATGAATGATAGAATGGGATTAGACCATAGAATAGATATCTAGCATCTATAGATATCTTCATGTCATCTTTACGTTTCACTGCCGCCTTGTTGCATTTTCACCGTCAAAACGCTACGCGGTCATAATATTTCCGTCGGGAATGTATTACGTAGTTTAGCCAACGATGACGTAGCCGAGAGTACATGTACACTATCGACGGTGGAGAGTTGTTCACGATGATCTGCGCATTCGCACAGACTGAAACAGGAATGGAAGCCACAGCCTCACAGAATCCAGAACGGCTCATTAACGAAGACACCACTCCAAAAACCAACTCGACATGAAGACGGCCAAGAACACGACGATCAGGGAGGTACCAAAAATCAGAAAAAAAGTCGGCCAAATCACAGAGAAAGCCAAGAATAACACACCCCACACGAGAGCTCGCTGACACGACCGACTAGCTGGACAGAGAGACTAGACAGGAATACATGTAAGAATCATAGCACAGGCGGTGCCCACCGCAGCCGCCAGCAACCATCTCGTGGCTTATATCTAAGTTCTTATCACCCTGTTGCGATTCATGCCATCTCAGTTGGAGAACAGTTTTACATTAAACGGCGAAATCAACGATCATTTGCGGACAAGTTCTCAAACAGAATATCCATGTAGCTTTGATGTTGTATGTATACATCCATACCTCCACAAGACGCTATTAACAACATAGCTAATATTATGAATGCCAATAATATCAAGCTATCAAACAATATTTTGGTCAGTGACTTATGTGAACTCCTGGATGTGATCTTATCCAATACACATTTTGAATTTGTAGGTAAAAATTTCCGACAAGTATGCGGGTTAGAAAAGAAGATATATTTCCACAAGAAATCAGCAAAGAATGACATATTTCCACACTTTACATCAAGCCTTCCAACCTCCTCAAAGATGAACATGATTCGAAACGAAACAAAAAGAATACAAGAACGTTGTCTTGCTGATGAAGATTCAAGAATAGAAGCAAACAAATATGAAAAGGTTCTTCAACAACTGGGATATCCAAAGCAGTTTATCAATGCATCGAAAAGACTAAGGAGACGACAGCATGCATCAATGAATATCATATACTTCAAAACCCCATTCCTCTCCGACAGTGTTGATAGGAAAATCAAACATATTTCCAAAAAAAAGGGATTAATATTCGATTATCCCATAAGACGTACACTCTAAGAAACGCTTTCTCAAAAAGAAAACATGAACAGCGTTGCAATATGTCCTCATGCATATTAAAAAATGAATTATGCAATAGAAAGAACGTTGTATACGAAGTTGCAATGTTATGTCTACATTGCAACAACATGTATATTGGGAGCACCATCCGACCCCTCCATGCCAGAATTAAAGAACATTTGGCACAAAATACCTCATCAATTTTCAAACATCTCCAAACATGCAACGCAGAACAACGCATTTCAATTTCAATCATCACAGCAGACAGAGGCAATGCAAATTTGAGACTGAAAGTCAATGACAAAACAGAAGCGACGGCCTACCATCAACTCAAAAGAAGAAGTGGAAGACTATCAATCCTTTCTTTTTCTTTGATCAGTTCACATTTTATAAACTAATGATATCCTTCGGGCGGTTCTCATTGTAGCCGACAGCGGCTTTTATAGTTTTTCGCTTGTTACTTATCATTTAAGCTGGTTATGTGTATCTGACTGGCCACTATACATGGCTAGCTGACATGTTCTTGAAATTAACCTATCATGGTTGCTGGTGGCTGCGGTGGGAATCGCCTTTGCAGTGATATGACCCTTACATGCCAAATCTGCCATAGACATTTTAGAATTTTTGAAAATCATACGAATTAAGACTTTGTCAGCCTTTTCTCCTTTGAATCTGGCTGTGACAGCCGAAATATTGAGTGAATAAGAAAAAGCTTTGGCTCTCATGTCTTCATTACAAAGCTTAAGTTGCCGTTATACTGATGACGATTTCTAATTTGCCGAAGTGCTTTGATGCTCATAAACTTTGTTCTGTTGACGTTCGTCTATGCAAAAATGAAACGACGCAAGTATTATTTTGCTAGACATTACTGAAATAAATGGAATATTAAATTTGCACGTAAAAGTATTCTGCTTGTCGTGATGAACAAATCAATTGTTCTCTAAATATCATAAAATTTAGCGCTTTATTACACCAATTACTTACATAATAGTGAAGAATCAAAAGTTATAAATTGATAAATTGACCACTGATGTGTGCGATTATGCTGCCATGCATTATGTCACAAGATCGTACACTTGAATGGTTAATAACAAGTTTTAACATTGGGGCTTCAAGTTCAAATAGTGTTTTTTGAGAACATCACTGAGATGTGGAAGATGATTGAATTTCATATTGAATTTAGAATTTTCTGAGTGTGTTTTATAATTGATTCTCTTCGGTCCAGATTTCATTTCAAAACTAATTTACAGCTCCAAATTGCTATTATTTTTAATAATTGACCTCACCAAAAATGATTTTGTCATTTTAAGCCATCAATTTAAATACGTTTCATTAAGATACTGGTGCAGAATGTATGAACAACAATCTCTTCAAATAAAGAATTGAAAATTTCTGTGCAATGATATGTTCGGAAGCTTTAAGGAGAGCACTTTGTCTTGTCATTTATGCGGAAGGAATTTAATACAAGTAACTCCTTTCCTGTAGTGCATGGTCATAAAAGTGTTCTAATATGTTAAGTGTGTAATCGACTCATTACTCTTGCGCCAATTTTTGTGCGACAAATCCACCATCTTTTTTCGCCAAGATGACTTTCAGAAGTTCATATTTGCCAATTTCAAAAAGTTGCTGCAGCTAGAATTTTTGACGACACCTCAATTTTCCTATTACACGGAATTTATCAAATTTCTCATTTTTCGTGTCAACTTTATTGATGAGCGTGTCATTTAAAAATGGCATGGCTTCATGAACGAAACAGTGACAAAATTTTATCATTTGCTGCTCAGAAGATACACCAAGACAGACAATGAAGTCTTTAAATTATCAAATAATTAAAAGTCGGATTTCTATAGACATAAGCTTACAAATTATTTGATTATTATTCTAGGGATTCCTAATACCATAGAAATCTGACTTTTCGCTTTGTTTAAGCTAGTGAGAATAGAATGGACAGCAACTTTTTGTTGATGGCAATTTCAGCCGATTGATAGATCTTTAGAAGAATCAAATTACTGAAGCATGTAATAGTCCGGAGCTGCTGACACTTTCTTCCTAAATTCGTGAACAAAGGGCTTAATAGCATGGATGTGTAGATCTTGAAACGCTGAATACAAAAATCAAAGTCTTGAGTTTCACAGCCAGTCGCTTTGGGTTATAGGCAAAGTATAGGATTTCCATTGGAATCCAATGGTAAAATTCAAGAAATTTCTATAGATTGTGAAACACTTGGCAATTTTCGTTCATTTTCTTTTGCAGAAAGGAAACTGTTTATCTAAATGCCATGAAATTTGAAACATGATTGAGTTCAGAACATCAACTTCGATATAAAAGTTGAAGTGAGTCACATGATTCAGTATTTGATGTTTGAGAGCCTCTACAAAATGAGTCAATTTCATGCTTTGAAATATTTTTGGGGATTATACTCATTTTGTAGAGGCTCTCAAACATCAAATACTGAATCATGTGACTCACTTCAACTTTTATATCGAAGTTGATGTTCTGAACTCAATCATGTTTCAAATTTCATGGCATTTAGATAAACAGTTTCTTTTCTGCAAAAGAAAATGAACGAAAATTGCCAAGTGTTTCACAATCTATAGAAATTTCTTGAATTTTACCATTGGATTCCAATGGAAATCCTATACCTTACCTATAACCGAAAGCGACTGGCTGTGACACTCAAGAATTTGATTTTTGTATTCAGCGTTTCAAGATCTACACATCCATGCTATTAAGCCCTTTGTTCGCGAATTTAGGAGTTAAGTGTCAGCAGCTCCCGGACTATTATAGTTTTAGATTCTTGCCGCAAGGCGGTTTATTGTAAGTAAGTTATTTTATCAAAATGCTTTTATATATAAAGAGAAATGACAGTAACCGTGAATATTAATTAAGTTCACTGATAAGTTGTCGGTATCTTCCTATTGTCAACCACTCGAAGTTGCCATCCTTAAGGTACTGTTGTCATGACAACGCATATCCACGAACCTTTATTGTTTTCGATGTCCATATCCGTTCTAGTCCTTTATCATTATACTGTCGGATTTCTGTGCCTAATTCTATCGGCTTCGTCTTGGCATTTCATCAAACGCTTCAGTTGACAGATATTGATGTATTTCATCTTAGCAAAGAAATTGAATTTTTTCGAATTTAATTGGAAAGTTAATTAAACTTAGTTTCTTTTCGTACATTACCAGTGTTGCAGTGTCTACATATTCGACCTTAGTATATTTCCTCCAATTCTATAATTTCCCATTCTCACTTGACGATAGTGATTTCCTGATCGATGTTTTAATAAAGTACTGACGTAATCAGGTAAATCTAGACATAATTAGTCCCTTAATTTTGCTACAAATCTAGATAATATAGTACAAACAACTGGTAATAGCAAACAAAAATAGAAGTTTAATAAGCAAACAAACAGGATAATGTCAACATCGATTCATACAACAAAATCATGCAACAAGTAAGGATACCTGTAACAGTATGAAAGGAAAATGTCAAACTTTTTATCTTGAAATCGATTCTAAGATAGAATCGACACTTCATTTGTAAGCAAACATAACCCACTATCTCTTCGAGAGAATCGAAAATGTCTAGCAGAATTAGTTGAAGAATTATTGTCAATTTTCGAGTACTTTTGACTTCCATCTTCGAATTAATCAGAAATCTCTCCTGAAATTATCTTGCAAATGAAACAGTCAGTGTCGTTATTATAATTGAAAGAAACAATTAGACAGAGAAAAGCACAAGTTGTGTTCCAATTTAAGTCAATCAATATTTTCTAACAACAAATCAGGCAGAAACTTATTCCTCTAACAAGTTTCACTGAACATAAAATCATAAAATGATAAAGACCAGCGCAACCACATAGCATCGTTTATTATCCATTGCGATTGACTATGTTGATAATAAATCCGGAATGATTCCTGTAGGTGCATCTTTGACCCCTAGTAGACACACACCGTAATTAAATCTTATATCGCTAGTGCTAGAGCCAGTGAGACCATTAATAGTTAAGTTGGTCACTACAATCGGTAAATGCATAATATAGTTTAGTTAATGACTAAACGGATGCCTTATTGTCCAAAAATGCTTGACCCAATAATCTCAACGATCATGCTACACTAACCATCAATGTAGACATCGCTTATGCAGTCACGTCTGCATATACAATCCTTGACACTAAACCAAAACATCCGATACAATGAGATTTCTAGATATCAATTGAATATCAGCACTAAAACAGTAATTAATTGCTATCCTTTTCACGTTATGTCTTAATTTTAATCTGTTAATTTGAATTTTTAACTTTTGTGTTAGGCAAATGAATAGATGCCGAAGCAACCAAATTCAGCTGGAAATTGGAAATATGTTTGATAGGTTTATGTAATATGCACAGAGCATTAAAATTGTACATTCAGTTCTATCTTTACAGTATTCAATCTATTTCCATTGCGAAAGCAGATGCCGGTTTCTTTGCAACGGCATTTGAGTATTTCAACACATTAAAAACTATGAATCAATACGAAATGAATGACTAAGGACAGTTCGGCTAGCAAATGGAAGCTAAAAAAGAAGAATATAAAAAATAAAAACAACCCTTCGATTGAAGAGATGCTTGAATAAGTGGCTCTATTCTAAATTAAACACACCATTTAAACATGTCTTCTTGTCATTAGGTAGATGAGAAATCTCTTATCTCTTAATGGTAGGGAAGTAAACCCTCTTGGAGTAACCATGAGCGTGAAAGAAATGGAAATCCTCGACATGATCGAACAAATTCATTTTTGACTAATCCAGTTAGGCTGTAGCTTAGTTAGAAGCTATTTCATATCTCGAGCTATCTCCCACTCTTTTGTTCTTTCTCTATCGGATCGTTTACGCACATGAAACACAATTGATGCATCGTATTCGCCGCGAAACAGATCAAAGCTTTAGGTATATTACACAATCAAATGTGATGCAAAATTACCTGCACGAAGTTCCTTGGCAGCCGCACTCTCTACCTTCGTCCTGTGAGGACTCTTCAGTACAGCTATAGGAATAGACCAAACTAGGAATGGCTCAACAAGTTGATGGACAGGCTGATCTGCTTTTGCTGTGTGGCATAGTCAAGACAGTCACGTTATGCTTGGATAATACTTGCAGTCTTTTGGCTCTAAATGAACTTAATGCTTAAAATACTAAGATTACATATTTTGAATTTCTAAATCTTGTCAGTTTATTTACATTCTAAGTAGAAGAATTAGATTTCGAGTATCATCCTCATTTGAAAAACGGGAACAGACCAGAGTGGCTGCCATTTCATCCAATATCAGGAATCATCAGCAAACCTAGTTCACATTTCTCAGCATCGACACAGTTGCAGGCATGCCCGGGTAAATTTGAGATTTGCAATCAGCAAATTAGCCATTGACAATGCCAGTAGTTTATTTAAAGTGATATTTTATGAATGCTCGTCAAAATTGCACCAACATGGTAATTCCAAATCTCTGAATGCAGCTCGGTTCAATAATGAATTGCTTGAATATTAGTTTTTAAACAATTCAAAGGGTGATGTGCTGTTGTTGCATCTCTGTGTAATAGGCTACGTTCAGAGAAATATTGTTGTTAGAAATATATGATAATTAATAAAATATAATCATGATAATAAAAACATTGGTCAATAGGCCCCATTTAAATTTTGGTAACGGAACTTTTGAGTCGAAAATTTCATAATTGTCGCAAATTTGAATCAATTTCATTAAAATAACCTGCTTTGGCTTGTAAAAGTAAAAAAAATGAATTATTTATAGTATTTGTGTCGCTAAATTGTTTTTTTCTAAATATCCATCTTATATATCTATATTATTGTCATTGTTATTATGATAAATTGTGATTAATAAATTGAACGCATGAAACGAAATAATTGATTGTAGAAACAACTGTGTAGCTACAGATGATATTCATGCATATCGTGCTGTAGATTCGCTGTCATAATGTTTTCAGATCTTCAATAAGCGTAGCAGCAGAATGTTGACCGTAAAGTATTAGCTGGGCTTCTCAGAAAATCTGCACAGAACATGACATTTATATTATATAAATTATTATTACCAAATTGATCGAAAGATGTAGTTAAAGCCAGCTACGAAAGAGAAAATCAGTCATACAGGAATGATTATAATCCCCAAAAATTGAAATTTCAGATAATATATTTCAACCCAATAAAATCTGAAAACAAAATTAGGTTGCTAAAAGCATTTGTTTTCCAAGCTGTTTCGGCAGTGATGGCGTCAGGGGATGGACATGTCCATTCTAGGATTTTCTAGAATCCTTTTTTCAACTGACTGAAATCCTTTGACAAAATGGAAGGAGGAAATAATTCAAGTTTTGTCCTTTGCTAAATTAAGGATTTTTTGTAGTCCATCAAAGGCGATGTCTCCTATGAAATTTATTGGATAAGAAAGTTATTTGAATATTTTCTACACGCCCAACGTTTCGCTTCGTTAGAGGATACAAGGCTCAATGACAGACCAAGCAGAAATCAAGAGAGCGTAATGTCTTTGCTATGAGTCCTGACGGAATGGTTACTTGGGAATAAGAAATCGACCTGTTCATGCCTACAATTTGTCGCAGGCTTCAAACATTTTATGAATCGAGCTTCGTTCAACTTAAACCTAGTGTCCATTAGATTCTTGCAATTATCCAAGATGTCATCGATAGAAGCGACTTGGTTACACCCAGGGCACCGAAGTTTATGGTGAGCCAATGCATTGCAGATTTTGCTATTGAAAAACCAACTATGCTCAATGATACGGAATTAAAAAGGCAGACTGGGCTGACCCACGAAATCATTATGGTAAGGAACAAAAGCAATCTTGCATACTAGATATTTTATAAAATAGATATAATATATGCAATTATTTTCATGTAATTTTACATTTTGGTGATTCTATTAAATTTTTTGGCTTTATTTCATACAGTGCGGTCAACAGATATATTATTAATTATATCATCATTATTATTATCAGTAATTATCATCATTCTGCTTTGCAATTTAAATGTTCAGAATGAGCTGATCATCAATCATGATTAACACAGATTATAGAAATGAATGAGCTCAAATCAAGTTGTACATGTAGTTGAATGCACTTTATTACTGACAGATGTGTTCATAATTCAAGGGAAAATATATTTCTGCGGATACTATAATGTATTAAAATACAAATAACGCCCGACGTTTCGCTGTCAACCAGCTTGATCACGAGCAAAATTTATAATGGCACAAAGGTGATAAAAACTGGAAACGTGCGCAGGGGACGTTTAGGGGACCTTGATTAATCACGTGACTATCCCGCACTGACGTGTAACTCCATTCTGCGCACATTTCCAGTTTTTATCACCTTTGTGCCATTATAAATTTTGCTCGTGATCAAGCTGGTTGACAGCGAAACGTCGGGCGTTATTTGTATTTTAATACATTATAGTATCCGCAGAAATATATTTTCCCTTGAATTACCCACTACCGGATACGAGGAGCATACCCTACCAACCATCAAATCAAGATGTGTTCATGTTGCCATTTCTAGTGAGTTTTAGGATTCTCTACCTATTAACAGGAGCTGACGCGCCTGCTCTCCTAAAGATTTCACTCACTGCACACAATGGATGTCCTCAGTTTTTTCCAACCCACCTTTTATGTAGCTATCTATCCCACAAAGTTCAGGGAGAATATAGATGCATACCCATTGTAGGTGGTTTTTATTTTGAATAATTACCTTATCAAGTGCAAAGATATAGAAATCCCAAGCAATAATTGCGACATGTGGCTTACTAAAACATGATCAAATAGCAGCCTATATTTCACATTTTTTCAAATGTCGTGCATGCATTTGTCACTAGACGCTCGCTGTCATTTTGATGATGGCCTGCATGTTTAAAAATGTTGTACACCAAACACAGGACCTACCTTTGCTTATCTTCAGTTGTCGCAGGGAGAACACTTTCTCAAAACCATTTGGCGCATTATCACATAATGATAGATCACGTTTCTATAAAATTTCTTCAGCGTAGACCATCAAAAACTAAAGCAGGAAGCAATAGCCTTGTCAACATTAATGAGAACAATGCAACGGCAAAGACGAAGGGCACATGGATCATTTAGACGAAGCTTCAGTTAAACGAGAGATTTTGAATTCTCAGTAATCCCGCAATCTCAGTGACCTTTTGATTTGTCCGAATTCAAAAGCTCTTTCATTTCGAAGTTTTGCCTCGCATCGTTAGGTAATACATTAGAGACTGATGTAAGTGGCTGTGGCATTCTTACCGTTCGCCTGTCAGTGGAGTAATAAATCTGGGTCGTATTATATCTGTCCCGACAATTAACCGTATCTTGATAACAGAGTCGCTTCAAAGTATGTCTAAATTTGCGCCCTGTGGCGCAATAAAGGAAGAAATTCATGGCGTGATTGCTATACATTAACATGGTGGCAATCGTATCGAACAGATGTAGGCCTGCTGCTTTGGCGGTGTCTTCTGCATTATGACTTTTCGGTTTATTCAAATATAAACTTGTTAAAGCTTTAACGATGACTATTGGAGTGGTGGTAAAAAGAAAACTAATCGACACAACAAGCAGCATGATCGTCAACTGACGACCACTATCTGTTGATTGTTCTGAACTATTTCCGTTCATTTTCGATGCAAATGTCCTACTTGTGTGATTCGTATTCATATTGCACGCTCTACCTTGCATCAGTCTGGATCTAGACCGCCGCGCCTTGTAGACCTGATACAGAATGATTATGTTCATAATTGTGATGAGGGAAAATGGCAAGTAACTGTACATAATAGCGTCGATCCAAGTCCACATAACTTTGAACACAGTATATTGAGGTTTGAAATCGCACTTGAGAGGATTGGGGTTAATTGTAAGATTAACTCTCGATGAATTCATAACTGCATGATGAATATCAACTGTTTCAATAAAATGGAAATTTGTGAGTATAAAAATACAGGAAATGGCCAGTGTAATCAATTTGGCTCGTCGAGGTGTGGCGGCGTAGCGGTGCGCATGTAATGGGAATGAGATCACCAGCACTCGCTCACTTGTCAAAGTCACAATCAACCATACTGACAACCAAGATCCCGAAACACCAAGGATTTGTGACAACTTGCAGGTGGCGCTTGACATGTTTTCTATTTTTTGACCAATCAATGAGTCAATCCAGAACCTGAGAAGTCCAAAAAGCAAAACTGACTCATCTACCATCGAAAGTGTAGCGAGGTAGATATATGATGAAATCTGAATCATTGATCGCTGACATAAAACAATAAATGATAACAAGTTTCCCACTGTTCCAATGATAAATAAAAATGGTGGTAAATATCGCCAAATTGCATCATATGCTAAACAGGCTGCAAGCTCTGTACCCGGACTGTTCAAAATAATTTTATTATAAGCATTTTCTGTAATTTTCTCAACCACATCATCGATAGATTCAAGAGAATTATTGGCAGTTAGATTCAAAATGGATAATTCAGATTTACTCATGGAATTGAGTCTTTCGATCAAATCTTTTTGGCTGGCGACAGCCTGAGGATTCTTTATGCTGCAGATCATGTGTGCGCGAATTTTGACGAAGACCAATTGTTGAACTTGGCCTTAAACGGCTGTGTTTAGAGCTTATTGTAATCCAAAGTTCAGCGTCTATAGTATGCAGCACCAACGATTGTCCTGTGAAGATATAAACCGAACAACTTCGCCGTACTATTTTGTTACTGCAAATATTACATCATTGGCTTGTTTTAAACGCCAATGAATGCAAAGCTCTGTCTAAAGCAGCAAATTGAGGAAGACAAATAAATATCCAATATCTATGACTAGATAAACTAATCACTACCTTCATGAGGAGTGCAGTTGAGGGATGCATGTGGAACACTTCTTTTAAGACATATATTTCTGTAGACGTACTGTGCCACTACAATTTTCAGAAATCGAATTCACTTATCAATTATTTTAATCGTCTTCAAAACACGATATGTTGCAACTTTTTGGTAAAGAAGATCCACAAAGAGATCAGATCTTACATTGTAAATGGCGAAATCATGGGATACAAACCGATTGCGGTTGTCCGGGTTGGGTTAGATTGATGTCTTCTAACAGGTTGCAGATGACAACGTGACTGAAGGCTTTGGGATAACAGGCATGTAGATAGTGCTGCACTGCACATGTTGTGTGTGTATCGCATTTTCTAGAATAAATTCTTCAAATAAGAGGATTTTGCTATCCTTATTATAAAGCCACTACCACTGGAATGTGACTGACACTTGCTTACATTGTTTAACAATGGCTGTCAATAATAATTACGAAACTGAACATTTGCCCTGACATAAGTTCTTCATTTTTGGATAAACAAAATAACGCATATCATATTTATTCTATTTTCTATTTATTTAAATTATATTTTAACAGTTATCTTTGGCATGGGATCTCATCATAATTATCGGGGGATATAATCAACAAAACTCAACAAATACTCATGAATAGTCGATTAAAAAGCGATCAACAAAAACAGGGAGTTCAATACCATATCTTCACTCAACATTTGCTTCTAGTTCTGCTTCTTGCAAATCTTGAGTCTAGAGCTAGTTCTTCGTCACTGCCGTTTTTCATTTTTCATTTGAGGCCCGTTGGTCTTCTGCCTCATTATCAATGGAAACAATGTGTAGGCCCTATGTTTCATCTAGAAATTGAGACACGCCCACAATTAGAACCCGTTCCTCAAACAAAACCCACACATAAATTGCAAAAAATAATGTGACCCGCAGAATGTGTTCGAGAAAATGCGGTGGGTGCGGTAGCGTGTCGATTTGTCTAAATTTTGTTCGAGCTTTTTTTTGCGAAATTGAACGGGAAGCCGCACCGCTTAATGAACCTAAGACAGAATTGCGGCCAATAATCCCTGCTGCGAAGATTTGATGATCGCCAGGAGACGATTGTTATATCATGTCATCTTATGTCAATTTGTGCTGCTAGTATTTTCAAGATGAATTCACAATATTTCCTATAACAATTTGTGATGACCGCCCAGACTAAACCAGTAGGTTGCTGCAGGGTATTTTTACATTTGCAAGTGGCGATCACATTAAAAGACCCCACCAATTTTCACTTTTATAGGTCACTGGTGAGGCCAGAACTTTACATCTATCTTTGTTTAACGACAAAATTTATTGAAAAATTATATCTGAAATATTCTTAATATATCAATTTAATTTCCACTTAGGTGATCCTATAGCTAGTCATGAAACGACATTGAATTTTGGTCATGTATTCATAAGATGCAAGATGCTTTCATGTACCTATATGTAAATAATCACTCCAGGTCATTGTACATGAGCCATCCACTGCATCTATTTAGCCGGGCTAGATAGTACAGGGTGCATTAAATGTCTACTAGACTTTTGACAACGAAGAATGACGGCCGAACAGTAATTACCCACGTTTCTAACATATTGCACGTTATCATAGCCACAGCACATGCAGCAATCAAAAAGTCTCGTTCTCGGCACTGAAATATGTGTTTCCTGATATTTTGCCGACTAGCTATCTCGGTTGGCATCATTATCTGCTCTACCGAACTGTTCGGCGAAATATCAAAAAACACAGGTTTTCGTGCTGAAAACGAAGGTTTTTCTTTAATATACAGCCGGCACATAATCCTTATGTTTATTCAATCACTTAAGGATGCATTTGTGATTAGTTGGCATCTATAGAGCTGACTGCGGGTGACAGAGCTTTGACTTTGCATCCGCTGATATCCTGATATCTTTACGGTACTGATAGCATCTTAGCAAGTAATTTACGTCATAATAACATAATATTTACGCTAATTTTCGTACTATTTGCGTTTTTTGCATGATTGATCTGACGTTGTATATGCGTAAATTTTGGTAAATGGCCAGTTATGGGATTCATTTAGTCATACGTTAACCTCTAGAAGATCACCTTACTTGCATTTATAAGTAGGCTATCACCTTGAGAAAGGTGTCAATGTTATTATGTACAAATTACATATAATCCAATTATACCAATATTACATCCATATTATCAATATTACAAATGTACAAATAACAGATAATATAGGTAAAAATTATGCATGTTCACAAGAATTTACAATGAAGCAATAAATTATATTGTCCTTTCTGTAAAGTAAAGGTAGAGTAATATTGGGAAACAGAAAATAATATTAATCTACCACCGAAATGAACATTATAAATGCGTAACATTTACGGAGTTTATTTCAGAATCTGTCTCTAACAGAATCCGATGAAGGCATGCGGAGATTTACGGAGTGTGTTTATGGGGATTGGGTTGATCTAAGGACTATGGAAATCTGATATTTTCAATTAGCAAGTTAGTGAAATTTGGAGGGCATTCATTAAATATGAACTTCAAACACACCACTGGCAAATCGCATAAGTTAGCACGACTGCAATAATTAACAAATGCTGCTTTTTGCAAACACAATTTAGATAGAACAATTAAATATTGCGTCGCATCCTCAGTTGAAAAATGGGAACAGAAAACTCCCTTCAAATAGGGAGTTGTGTCGATATTCAGAGATGTGAACTAGGCCTGTTGATGATTCCTGACATTGAATGAAATGGCAACTTTTCAGTTCTGTTCCCATTTTTCAGCTAAGGATGCAACTCAATATTCAATTATTCTATCTACTATGGAAATCCAATATATATTTTCTCCCTAAAGAAAAGAGAGCTATCCTCGCTGGACCACATTTTCTGTCCAGATTATTAGTTTCTAGTTAAAGCCTAGACTCGAGAAGTGGCTCTTTTGACCACTTTTGATTAGCTTAACTTACGGTTAAAAGGCATAATTAAAATTCTTCAATCTCGAAATTGGGATTCTGCATGATTTTGAAAATGTTTATCCTACCTCCTTCTCGCAGTTAGTAAACTACGTCTTGCCTGGCACAGGGTCTTGGTTTTGTTCTGTCCTTTCCTTCCTTGTAGCTACCCTAAGCTTGCGATCGACGCGTGAGAGCAGCAGGCCTACTTGATATATACTCGTAGCGATGGATGACATCGTGAAGATTGTTGAGAAGAATGAACTTTATTTACATATGCTCATTACTAACTAATAAGCGCCGGGTTTATGTAGCAAATATCCTGTATGACCTATGTTTTGTGCATCACGTTCCCTGATCTCAACAGCACCAGCTGATCGATTCACGTCATCAAATAGTCTCGTATATCTCGCATTGCTGAAGGTCTGAAGGTTTTTCGTTGCTTCTTGTTACACACGACCCTTTCTGCTAAAGCAATAAATTTATCTAAACTATTGGTAGATATACAGGGTGACTCAAAAGTCTTAATCGGGTTTCAAGTCAAGATTTCTCAGTAAGTATTTGCACTACAACCTTAATTTTTCGTTCCTGTAGAGGAAGAACCAGAATTTTAGTAACATATCGCAATTTGTGAAAAAAATCAAGTTAGAGGTCGAACTACTTGCTCATTCATTTTATGGAGGTCAACCAATTTATCAAATGGTATGAAACATTGTCCGCTTACGATTTGTTTCTCATTTACTACAACCACATGCTAATACTTCATCATTAAATTTGATTGATCAAGTGACCTGCTAAGTGTGAACAAGACTTAATGCACATGCGTCCATTGAAATAATAGCGGAAAGTTAATACGAAGGCATAATGAAGAAGGACAACAAAGAAGAATGCTAAGCTATCCATTTCCATTAATGTGTGATTGGTACTTATGATAATTATCGAACTTCTACATTAGCTCAATAGTTATGCATGACGTCAAATTGTCGTTGAATTGAAGCATAGGCATAGATATCTGTGAAAAGACTGATTTCGGAAACCGTTTAGTACTTAATAGCTGCTGATATTCACTTTTCTATCATAGAAACCAGTGATGTTATCTGTGCAAGATCGGATCAACGTTGTGTTGCTTATGGCTCAGCATGAGTCCGTAACTAACGCCCGACGGGAGTGGCAAAGAAATTTCACATCAAAGCCACCTTCTGAAAGCACATTCCGACTTGTGTTTAAGAAATTTACTGAGACGGGTTCTGTCCAAGATGCTGAGCGAAGTGGTCGCCCATCCCTTGATGAGGATGATGTTTTACGTGTGAAAGAGGAGTTTGAGAACAATCCAAGATCGTCGGTGCGGGATGCAGCCAATCAGCTTGACATGCCACACGAGACTGTTCGACGTACTCTGAAGCGAACAATTGGCATGAAATCATTTCACATTTCCCGTGTTCATGAACTGTTGCCAGACGACTATGAACCAAGGCTTCAGTTTTGTGAAGAAATTAGCCGGCTATGTGATGATCCCAGCTTCATCCACAAGCTATGTTTTTCTGACGAGGCCATCTTTCATCTGAATGGCAAAATTAACAGTCACAACTGTGTGATTTGGGACTATGAGAATCCACATTTATGTGACGAGATTCCTCTAAAGTCGAAAGGCTTGGTGGTCTGGGCGGCCATGTTTTGCGACCGGATCATCGGACCTTACTTCTTTGAAACAACGGTGACGAAAGACTCCTATCTCGAGATGCTGAGGGATTATTTCATTCCTGAACTGAAGAGACTACGAAGATTTTCCACGACAGTCTTCCAACAAGATGGCGCTCCTCCTCATTGGGGTCTGAATGTGAGAGAATTTCTCAACATCCAATTCCCTAATCGATGGATTGGCAGGAACGGTCCCATCCACTGGCCAGCTAGGAGCCCAGATTTGACGCCTCTTGATTATTTTTCGTTGGGTCATATCAAGAAGATGGTGTACTGCGAGTGAAGATTGCAGAAGCAGTCCAGTCCGTGACGAAAGTCACGATCAACAAGACTTTCGAAAACTTTCAAAAAAGAGTCATTCTTTGTAATGAAGTTAACGGAGCTCACTTCCAGCATATATTGTAAAAATGCAAGTCTCTTTGGAAATTCTGGTTCTTCCTCTACAGTATAAACGAAAAATTGAGTTTGTAGTGCAAATACTTACAGAGAAATCTCAATTTGAAACCCGATTAAGACTTTTGAGTCACCCTGTAATATTGATATGCGTGCACTATGGTTGACATAGGCACCCGTGCGCTGACGATGAACGCCGCTCGCTTTCAGACTTTCGACGGTAGATTTCATGATGCTGTATCTACGTGTATATAGCTACAATGCGGATAGCCACACAATTCATGTACGAGCTGTCTTTCCATCTGAATTTGTGGTACAGACTCGACAAGCAATTGCAAAGATCTGGGGTTCTAAATTAAAAAAACGGAATGACAGAAATATTCGCCCATCAATATTTGTGGGTCGTAGAATAAATAAATAAATAATTGAGTATTATTATACTAAGATGTATGTCAAATATGAATCAGCATGTTAAATCGTAATGCTGGGATTTCAAAATCTCGGACAATCTCAGTCTCTTGGTCCCAAGATTGAATTGAACTGTAAATATGACGTTATAAAAAGCAGAAGGGGATTTTAAGAATATGAGTAAAATTATAATGCATGTACAGAATCCGGAGATTCTGGAAATCCCGGGAAGTGGGAATGCCAGAGGTTGGGATGAGAAATAATCAAGATTTAATTTTGTCATCCTGGATTTTCTCCAATACTGCAGGTGGATCGGTGCGATGAAACTGGCTCAATCCTTCACGAATAGTTGCCGCAAGAGTTCGGTAATCACAAAATTGTGGCAGTGAAGATCCGGTCCTTCTGAACACAGAGGGGAGGGTTAAACCACTTGATGGCGACTCCTTCGGCGATAAATAGCTCATATGCTGATGAGCTATTTGATATGCTGATATACACACTATACTCATATGCTGATATGCACGATGACCTCTGTGTTCAGAAGGACCGGATCTTCACTGCCACAATTTTGTGATTACCGAACTCTTGCGGCAACTATTCGTGAAGGATTGAGCCAGTTTCATCGCACCGATCCACCTGCAAGATTTAATTTGCTGAACGGAATAGCTGACATTCCCTGTAATCTTCATCCGACTCGCAGATTTCCGGTCACTCGCGGCATTTAGGTCTCAATTGACTTTGTGTGACTTTTTGTAGTTTCTCTAAACTTGATTCAATTGAAAAAAGTGCATGTCGCCTTAAAAAATGCAACAGAGGGTCAAATTTGTAGGTAAACAGTGAATATAAATGTCGGCTCTGAATTTGAATAGCTTCTTTAAGTTCCTTCGACTAGTACAACAAACGCAAGTCGTTTCGAAAACTTCAATTATCAGTTACACTTCAAAGAATTTTTCGTCAAAGAAGTCCAAGGAATATGAAAGAAATGGAAAGAATGTAGGCCTACAGATGATTGGTCTCGATTCTCTACCTGAAAGCATGAAACCGAAGTTCCTCGTAATTTCTTTTCATGCATACATTCGTTATTTTGAGAGACAGAAAGTCTGTCCTGGAAATGCGTTAATGAGTCACGTCATGGAAGGTTCCAGTGGATGATATTGCGGCACTTTGTAGAGAATGGTGTTCAATTGCTTCAAATCAGGGAAGATAATCGTTCATTCACCAGATAACTCTTCCGCTCAATTAATGTGATTTTTACCATAACCATGTTGTCTGCCAATGACTGAAGAAGTGAAAGAATTTTGTTAGCACTGAATTTGCGTCATTACTTTAGAGAAGGGTCTCCGTGGCACAGTGGTTTAGTGCCTGGCTTAGAGATCAGATGGTCCAGAGGTCGAGTCCCGAAAGTGTCATTGGAAGTCGGCAGCAAGGGCATCCGGACTAGAAGTACCTCTATGCTCCAGAAAAGTCTGACTATGTCAGCACCGTCCAAGGCATAGAGGAAGTATGTTAGGTAGGGTGGTAACTCCGCATTTATTAAATCCCCAATGTGTATACACCTTCGATTTTATTAAATGAACTTATTAAGGGCGATACAGTCAGAATTGTTTCCAAAATGTGATCAATGCCAATTTTTGCAGTTTTTCAGAAATTACAACGGAATTGAATGATCATGGTAGCAAAGCAGAAGGAAATGATGCTATTTTACAGATCGTCCGTGTCATGACAGCCTTAGATAAGCAATGTTTGTTAAATTAGCAACTCGATGACCTGCTATTGCTTTCATGCTGAAAAGAATCTTCGCAAGCGTGATCATATCATAAGCGACCTGCCACTGTAGGGCAAAATAACAGAATCACAAAAAATAATTTCAATCAACTTTGAAAATGCAAATGGGTCCATATCACTATTCAGATTCAAGAAATGAAATATGAATTTAGTAAATCATAAAATCATGCCGGTGAAAATTGAATTAAAAACATGAAATTTCAGCCAAGAAAGCACGAATAATATCGCGACTTTTTCATGAAGACTTCCATTACAATACAATTCATGAAAATCCCTTGATAATCAGTTTGAAATCCGCTTAGTTAGGATGCTTGTTAGCAAATATTCATTCCTTTTGATATCCAACTTGCTTCATACTACTTATATAGGAGAGTCATCTCGGTAGTATATCAATTGGCAAATTTTGACTTTTTCAAAACTGCTCAAATAATTTTTTGGACCACGGGAACGTAATCTCCGCAAAAAACTGAATCTTTTGATATAAAAATTTTTACTGTATACAATACTTTTTTGAGTCGACACTCTACCTACATATCCTTACTCTATGGTCCAAGCGCCTGGTATGGGGGAGCATTGACGTTAAAGCTTCATCCCGAAGATTGAAAAATCCGATATCATTCGCATGAAATCGCAGATTGAAAAGATATTCAGCTGTTCGAATTTTTTCACTTGGTCTTAGGGATTGGTCAGCAAATACATGTTCCACATCCACATCAATGGCGGCAAGGCACCTCACATACTCCCATTTTACTTACTAAATTTTTGTCCAATGCATTTCTGTCTAGCTCAGCTTCGTCAGTTGAGTTTCGCCCCAGTTCAGCTTCGGTTAGCTCATATAGTACATCAAGCAACATTGACTTAGATCAGTGTTGTCCAAACTTTATACGGGCGCTGGCCACATTCGTCAAGGAAATAAGGCCGCGGACTGCGGTTCACATTATTCAACTTTTTCACTATCTACCCCTATCAGCCGTACCGTGAAACAAGTAATTGTTGAATTACATTGATATTCCTCATGAAGGCATTTGATGAAACCATAAAAATATTTGAGATAAGAATTTTCCCAAATTTACTCATAGAAGCATTTACGACTTAATGCACTTAGTTTCTGTAAGCTACTTAAGCTACTGCACTTCGGAGGTCAGCTTCTTCGCGTCAACTGAGGGCCATGACTAAACGAAGACAAGCCTCAAGAGATGCTTGATTCAGAAGATTTCTCGCTCTGGATTTCATCGACTTTGTTGCGGAAATGTTTGACTCACACAGACAAGTTCTTCCAGCATTGAGAGAAAGTGTAATCGAAAGCGGCGCAAATTAGGACACTGATCTTCAGAATGAAGAGGCCAAAATCGATTGATTGGCAGAGTCGTTTTGGATAGGAAAAACTGATCATTTTGTAAGTCACACAACTCAAGCTGTAAAGCTTCGTTTGCTTCTGATATAGTTAATGTCAGCGGAGCATTGAATGCATTGAAGCTTTTCTCAATGTGCTGGAAAAATAGAGTAAGTATATGTAGGCAGAGTATCAACTCAAAAAGTGTCTGCATACAGTAAAAAATTTCATATCAAATGATTTAGTTTTTTGCGGAGATTTCGTTCCAGAGGTCCAAAAAATTATTTGAGCAGTTTTGAAAAAACCAAATTTTTACCAATTCATATACTACCGACATGACGCTCCTTTATAAGTAGTATGAAACAAGTTAGATATCAAAAGGAATGAATATTTGCTAACAAGCATCATAACTAAGCGGAAATTGAGCTGATTATCAAGGGAAATTCATGAGCTGCATTATAATGGAAGTCTTCATGAAAAAGTCGAGATCTTATTGTGCTTTCTTGGCTGTAATTTCATGTTTTTAATTAAATTTTCATCGGCATGGCTTTATGATTTACTAAATTTATGTTTCATTTCTTGAATCTGTTTAGTGATGTGTAGCCATTTACACCTTTTTAAGTTAATTGAAATCACTGTCTTTGATTCTGTATTTTTTCTCTACAGTGGCAGGTTGCTTATGATATGTTCACGCTTAAGAAGATTCTCTTGAGGTGCAGCATGAAAGCAATAGCAGCCCATCGAGTTGCTAATTTAACAAACACTACCTAACCAAGGCTGTCATGATACGGAGGATCTGTAAAATAATATAATTTCCTTCTGCATTAACTATCATGATCAGTCAATTCCGTGGTAATTTCTTCAAAACTGCACAAATGTGCTTCTCACATTTGGAAACAATTCCAACTGTATTCACCTCGAGTTCATTTGATAAATTCGAAAATGCATACACATTGGGATTTAATAAATGCTGAGTTGCTACTCTATACCCAATATACTTACTCTATGGCTGGAAATCCTGGAATCGCTTCCGATGTCTCATATTGTAAAGGTATCAAAGGCTTTAATAACTGCTTCTATCAATGCTATCGTCATAAAAAATGAAATATCAATATGAAATCTAAATTTGCAATTTAAACTTGAAACACATAGTTTAGAAAGAGAAACAAAATCAATTTTTCACCTAACTCTACAGATGTCAAAAATGAAGCGATTTCTGAAATTTTTAGGAAGAAGACGTCGGCCGCTGGCCACACATTGGACAACTCTGACTGATCGGTGCCTGAATGATCGAGCAGTTGAAATGACCATCAACAGACTGCTGTTGTCCATTCTTGTCTCACTAACTTAAAGTGAAAGTCAGATTTCTATGATGTAAGCGCATAATTACTTTCGGTAAAAACCCATATTGTTTATCATCAAGAAAGCATTTATTTTTGTGACTAGAAATTATAGATTAGGAAATTTGCGACCACTTTCTCCATTCACTCGTTGAACTATTAAACATTATTTTCCTTGAGTGATGTGAGTTTTTCTAGTAATGAAAGAGTCGCAATTACGTGTGGGCAATTTTTGAAAAGCTGTTTTCTCGCTTTTTTGTAAGCTTATTTGAGAATAAAACAAGTTATCTCAGTTTGCAAGAATTTTGTATTTCATCCAATAGAAAATTCAGGGTGGGGCATGACATTTGGTCAGTAGGCCTAGTATACTCGTATTTCTTGATTAATTTTCTTGATGGTTTTCAGATTCATGCTGCCGCATATTATCTTTGCAAAATTAATGAATTTCAAGCAGCTCGCCCGAATGTACCTACACGATAAGGTCATCTCGATAAGCCTGTGCACATTCTGAACTTGCGATCTACGAAATTGACTTTAAAGTTGGATTTCCTCACCAAAGCACGCATCACGATCAGAAAAGAACCATTTATTTACAAAGATAAGCTCGCCCGAAGTCAAATGCAAAATGTATTCAAAGCTTTGCATTCACAAGAATTGTGGGATCACTGGAGCAATATTCAATAGAAAAAATAGCTTGATTTAGTTTCTTTTTTTCTTTCATGGTAATCGTTTTCCTCATAAATAATCATTATGTCGAGTTTTTCATGTCTGTACGTCGTTCTCAGCTGAAACTTCGATTAATTATCTTCGTCGCTGCCATCTTCGACAACGGGCGGTTTTTTTATCTGCTCTAGGACGAAGCGATAATGAAGGAAGAATAACTGAGATTGACTTAGACGATATATTGACCTGTTCATAACAGTAAATCGTCCAATTTTGTCACTTTGATAGTATAATATACCATGCTCTTCCTTGTTTTGATGACTTCTCATGCTGAAAGCTATAACTTTTCTGTCTGAGAATTCAGGATAGGCACCGTATCAGACTGAATCGTTTTCTGCAACAAGCCTTCGCTGACTGATATCGGATATTATAGAGGTTCATTCGATAATTGTCTTGTTATTCTAGTTTATCATGTATACATGTATAAATTACCAGGGTTACATTGAAGCACTGAAGTGTATCAGAAATATAATTCCTTTTTCGAAATGGACTGATAGTTCATACAGACTTCAGAATCTTGAAGGTATAATGTCTCTGTCTGCTGTGGACTGATAGTTTATACAGACTTCAGAATCTTGAAGGTATAATGTCTCTGTCTTCTGTTATGAATGTTCAGAATTCAATCAAATTTCATAAAGTACTAGGAATATTTAACAAACTTATTGGATTCTGTTAATTTCATTTTGCCAAAACTTGCAAGTGTCTCTCATTATGCTTAGCCGCAACGAGAAAATGGCATAAAGTTGCATAGACTAAATTACTAAATCAGTGGTGGAGGAAACGTCTGCGCTTTATTTGTTTCTTCCAAAAACCATATGCACGTGCAGTGTATAGCAAAGGGAGAGCTTATTATTGATACTTTTCAAAATCATGAAGAATGAAATGTCTGAAAACAGGAAAAATAGAGTGAATCGAAGCAATGTCACGGCAATCTGCAAACTACAATGCAGGAGGGTCAACATAGATATTATTCGGTTTCAGGCAGTCTCTGTAATGATACAATGCCACCAGATTGACGAGAAATGCTGGATATATCCTGAGATTCTGGGCTATGAAATTCCTATGAGACTGTGAGATGGACATATTCACTATGAAATTCCAAGATTCTTAACCCTTTCAGTACGGACGACACGCTGTACGTGTCATGTATCTATTAACAAATTAACGGAATTAGAATCAATGCAATAGTACGATTATACCGTGACACGCAGAGCCTGTCATAAAACCATCGGTGAATGTTTCTGAAATTTTGATCACTCTCAAAGACGGTACACCGAATATTTAGTAAGATTTCGTTTTATTGAACAGAATCTTTGAAATATCATTCACACGACAGAAAATTTGTTGTTAGTTGTTGCTGTTCGAATTGCGCATTCATAATCATACTGAGCACGCAATTGTGTCGGCGGTTATCCCGGGCGTTCTGCCCATGACTGATGCGTAGGAATTTGATGGGATTTGATACAAACGAAGATGGCGCAAGTTCTGGCAGTGAGATTTGAAGATGAAAATACAAGATAATGACTTGCGAGATAAACGACTCAAGTAGCAGCTCTGAAGACGATGCAGGTGGCAGCACTGGTGAATGGCGAACTGTCCAAAAGTGGTACTGATTCCGTCAGACGTGGAACAGACTTTACTGGAACTACAGGACTACATCCACGCTTAGCGAATTCAAATGAAATCAGAAGATGATATGTTTTTCTTAAAACACTTTTTCACTGACGACTATGCAAGATATATGCGACTACACAAACAACAGACTTTGGCAGAATTAGTTGATAATCCTGAAAGCCAGAAATTACAAAAACCAGCTGACAAGTTACAGTCAATGACAATCAGAATGTTTATTGGATTGCAATTTTTTTAATGGTCTTTGACCAAGAAGCCTACGCTTGCATCATACTGGAGTGGCGATTTGGTGTTTCGTCAAGAGAGTTTTCTCGTCACCTGCATCTCTATCCCGCGTGACGGATTCAGTTAATTTTGAACTATATTCGCTTTGCAGACCCAGAAAACTTGGAATTTGAATTATTTAGCAAAAGTACGACCATTTCTGGAAAAGTTATTAATATATGCCAAAAATACATACCTACCAAAAACGTCAGATTTCTATAGATGAGACACTCATGCTGTTCAAAAGGACGTTTAGAATACGAAAATATATCCAAGCAAGCGTAGGAGGTATGGAATAGAGTCGTATGTATTGGCAGAATCCGAGTCGGGTTACGTTTGGAAGATGATGCTTCATGGTCTGAGTACTGAAAATCGGGCAGTCGGATTGTCTCATCGTGGTGCTGAAACATTATCAGTTACGGAACGAATTGTGATACAATTATCACACGACCTGTTTAATCAAGGTTACCAGTTTTATCTTGATAACTTTTATACTTCTGTAGATCTAGCCCGATATCTGGTTTCGCAATGGTACATTTATGACTGGAACTGTAAAAGCGAACCGGGGCGTTCGAGCGATTTAAAGCACTTAAAATCTGCCTGTTAAGTCTCAAGCTTATTCCCGCAACGGCGAAGTTCTTTGCGTAAAACTTGTGGATCAAAAGTCGTCTGGAAAGAAGACGGTTTACTTGATGGATAGTTTTGCTGCAGCTGAAGAGAGTGTTGAGGTCAGCCGCATAGTCAAAGGTGGGACACCATCGAAACGGTGAAGAAGTCACGTTCTGTATTGAAATTTACAATGCCATATGGGCGGTGTCGCCGGAGTTGGATGCCGCACTTACTCATTACGATATCAATCGGAAAAATTATACATTGTTTGTAAATTACTGCTTGCATTATGATGCTTCATGCATTACAATTCATGGATTCTCTACAGGAAGAATGATGGTAAATTGAACTACCTAGACTACGGCATGAAATTCTGTAAACGTTTGGTCTTTCAAACCTTACAAACAGGTATTGGGACGAAATCCTGTCGGAAGACCTCGCCTGGTACCACGATCAACAAACAATCGATGCTTGGAGGAACGGAATCCACAACATAAACTTGAACGCATACCAGCAAGGGAAGGAGAACCTCGACCTCACAAGAGATGCCGTGTTTGCTACCAAGCCGGAAAGCGGAAAGAAACTGTCTTCCGATGTGCTGATTGCCCTGGACAACCTGGTCTATGTGCTGCTCCTTGTTTTTCAAAATATCATGAGTTAACCTGAAACTTTTCGAAACGTATTATGGGTTTATTGCGTTGAATATATTTTGTAGTAATAGCAGTAAATGGCTTTTGATTTTCCGTTACATTCGAGGTGCAAAAGCAGAAGTAATTAAAAGTAAAGTAACATTTAAAAGAGTAAATATAAAATTGAAAATGAAAAATGGTGATTAATATTGAGTGGACTGTAAATAAAAGATGTGCAAATACATTGCAATAAACATAAAAAATTATACGCTCGAAAATATTATAAATTTATATGATCGGTATATTGGTAATCGGTTCTTTTTTAATTGCACAATTTCTAGGAAAACATAAGAGGTATATCTTAGTCAGTCTTATTCAAAAAAGCTCTTGGCCACACTCGATATGGGAAATTGGAACCAAGCATAAAGCTATTATGTCTTTATTGTTTGGTTCCCATAATGTGTATAATACAAGCTCGAAATAGATTGTGTTGTTTTAAAAAGATTAGCAAAAATGTGTCGAATTATTTACTGTGGTGCGGTAATGAGATTTATACTGTGTGTGATATGAGAAATTAAGGAAAACTGTTTACGGGTATATCATCGCATAGTACTGTACTTATTAGTCAAGTCAACTCTTAAACACCCAAAGATTTTGATGGACACTAATTTGCATTCCTTGTAGCAGTTGTTCGTCTTTTTCTTCCGGGAGAAAACATGGGCATCATGACAAGATCTAATGCATGTATTGTTCGCAATAACACCTCGAAATCACAAAATGACAAAAAAAATATGAAAATATACCTATTTGACACCTCTGGCGTGTCACCGTAACAGTGGACAATGATAGTAACGACACGCATCGTGTGTCATCGTAACATCGAACAATGATTAATTTTCAAATTTTGTTACGTTGAATAATTATTGCATGACACACTGTGCGTGTCACTAGGACAGGTATCTTAATGATTTCGTGCTGAAAGGGTTAAGTCTCGAGAAATGAATGTGGTCCTTAAATGATTTCTCATAGACTTGAATAACCTATTTTCGTCACTTTTTCCCATTTTCTCATCATCAGGAAATGCATCAGTAATTTAGGGATATAGCACTGATTTTCAAGACGTTTCAATTTCATCACTTAAAAAATTGAAATTCAAAATACGAGTATATTGAATTGATACCGGTAAATGGAATTGAATAATGTTCTCCAAGTTCGATTAATCATTTTGTATGCTTGAAGATCATTCTTCAATATCTCCTGCGACTACGATTTGCAGATAGAATTAATTAACTTTAAGCAAAACTGTACATGTGCAGAAAAATGTCAATTGGATCAAAACTGGAACGTTTCGGTGCAACGGGCCAAGGACCGGTTCTCGGAAAAGAACCGGCAGCACCGCTGCACCGAGTCACAGCCCTAAAAATACTGATAGCTTCAATTCAGCTGAGCAAAGTCAATTAAATAGTTCATTATTGAAAATTTTCTCTAAACAAAAGAAGTCGAGCAAATTCTGATTCAAGAAAAGACGAGGCTAAATGAGTAATTTAGATTATTAATTCTGTCAAATATCGCACATATAGTTTCCTATTTAAGGGGAACTCAACCGCTCGCATGCAGTGTCGGGACATTTTCCTCGCTTAGCAGGTAGTCAATCATCTCACTTTTACGATGAGGCTGTCATTAACTTCTCTCACATTTTTAAATGATTTTCAAGTATACATGTATTCGTGTGTAAAGTATCAAATGCACATTGTCTTTGTGATGTACCTACTGACTTGCTTAATTGTCTCTGAAAAACGTGTAGGATGTTATTGATGATGTTTGAAACCAACGTTTGCTTTAATGTTTGAAAGAAAAATGATTTGATTTCTTTGATGCTACTTAAGGGCGACACCATTTTACTTATTAGAATTACACAGAACTTCAGAGAATTTAGAAAGTCATCGGAGTCAATCGATATACTTAAAGCAAGTGGCTCTCACTGATGGAAGCGAGTGTAAGTAAGATTCCAATAATGTAAATCACGCCTACATGATACATTTCAAACAGTTTTCATCATGCTTTCAACGAGATAAAATACACGATTTTAGAGAGTTTATTCGAAAAATTGATCGAAAATTAAGTTTAACGAAACTTGTCATAGTAGCTTGCATATGCATGTATGCTTGAATTTCCTGCTTGATTACAGATCAGTGCCTAGATAATTTACCGGTATTGTTTTTTGTATTGTAGCCGGGACTCCAACTCGCTAACTCTAGCACGTTGAAGAACTAGAAGAATAAAACTTTAGGTTGGCTAAGAGTTCTACAGTTACATGTATATTTGGTATCATTTCGCCATGTATGTGAGTTAACTGTTAGTATTTGCTGACGTTGCTGTATGTTCGTCAATCATCTTTCCACTGACGTTGGTCATTTACAGCCGTATGCACGAGGAGGTCTTAAGACATGTTGATGTTTCTAAACCACAATTTTTAAGCTTAGTTAGAACAGTGTCGCGAAAAGTTTGGCATGCAAGGAAGCAACGTTCATAATGATGTCTTAAGTTTAGTCATAAATCCTAGACTTAATTTCACACACACACAGAGACGGAATTTTTTGCTTGACTTGGAACCAAGTCACGTCTGAAACGACAGTGAGGTTTTAGCACTGTAGTTCCAAATCATTTATTTCGTAAATGGATGCGCTTCGTAACATCCTACTGATTTGATCTTAACGTCGTCAACGTATAGATGTGTAAACCTAACAAACTACGCCTCAAAAGAGTGACAATTTGGATTTCCAAAACATATACAGATTTACGAAGAAAAGAGACAGAATTATAACAGATTTAATCAGCAACGCTTTTTTTGAAACAGAATTTCAAAGTTGAAATATTTCAGTTGAATACCAAATTCTATTAGCAATACGTTCTTTGCAACGATTAATTTTCAAATCTTCTTTGTGCATTATTTCTTTGACTCCGCTTTCATTGTGAGAAAGAAGCTTTTATGATGAAAACACAATAACGTTCATCCAATAACACCGTCAAAGTAACTCACCGAATCCACAAACGTTCGGTAGCCGCTATGTGAGAACAAAGGCATGCTTTTGCTAATTGTCTTGTTTTGAAACAACGTTCACCTCACAATGTGTTTGTGTACTTTTGCGGAAATGAGAAATGATATTGAAGAAGTTTGAAAAAGAACGATTGAACTTATATGAATATAACTTACATATTCGTACTCCTCACATCGCAAGGATTCAGAGTATGCCAAACATGAACACTTTTGATGAAAAAGTGAGAAGATAAAAATTTTAAACCAAAAAAGTCATGATTCTGTCATTTTTTCATTAGTTCTCCGATTTTGATGAACAGTATGTCAAAAGAGAGATCAGAAAATACTTGCTCTCCCCGTGCCTGATTCATTATCACACTTACATGTTTTCTTTTTGAAAAATCCCGATTTGTAAATTGAGGGATTTTCATATTTTAAGTACTGCTCAGCAAATACAATACCGGATGCAAGTCTACCATGGCTCATTTTAAAGCTGAGAATGCAAGCTCTCGCATGATGTATGGCACGTTGTTGTGCGATGCAATTGGAAGGCATGAGAATCGATTGAACTTCAGCGAAATCAAGTGATCCTTTTTTTCGAGAGCTGCTGCAGGGATGGAACCGGTCGTGATTTTCCCGACCCGACCCGACCGGCCGGTCGAAAATTTCGACCGGTACCCGACCGGCCGGTCGACCGGTTGATTATACAAAATGCGGTTATGCCAAACTACATGTAGGCCTATATAGTACCCAAAGAATGACGATACTTATATATCTGAGTAGCCTATGTGTACTAGCTAGATAGGTAATTAGCAAATTAATTTATTGTCTTCGACTGTACCAATATATCTACTAGATTAGTAGGTCTAATTAGCAAATCAAGAAGAAATATAGCAGTAAAATTACATATAGCCTTCAGAACAATCATGAATTTAAGATAAGTATAAGCATAACTAATTTTGACTACAAGGAGGCATATGTACGACGTGTAGGAAATGATATATGACTACATGTACATTATACGAGTCTTTATTATTACTAAGTATATTTAACATTTAAATAAAATTTTACTTACTATCTCATTTTGAAACGTTTTACGGAATCATGGAATGAAAACTGAAAATTTCTCAAATCGTTTAAAACAAATATGATTAACATGAAAAACTTATCCTAGCTGCCACAATCCATTTATGTCTCCTTCTTTTAATACAACAAGACTTTCGACAGTGGATGGGTCAAGTCTATTGCGACTCGCGGTCAATACAGAACCTCCAATGCTAAAGTGTCTTTCACTCTCTCCTGACGATGCCTGAATTACAAATATCTTCCGGGATATTTCACTCAAGAGAGGGTAGGTCGATTGTTTCTTTTTCCAAAAATCTAATGGATTGGTTGAATATATTCCATGAAAATTTTCGTTCATGTAGTTTTCAAATTCTTGCAACAATTCGAGTTTGTTTGAAGAATGCAAAGAAACAGGAGCAGCTGAACACGAAGATCGGAAATTCGAAAACGGATCAATTTTGGTAATTTTTGGTGGTACTTCGGTAGATACCGTAGATTCACTTGCTGTAGGCTTGATTTTAATATATGAAGACAACGTCGATGTGATATGAATTTTGACATTCTCTATAAACTGATTACGAAATTGGCGATATTCAATAAAAGATAGTTGTCGAAAAGTTGGATCCATGACAGTTGCAACTTTATGTAGTTCAGTCGTAGACGACCAATACTTTTCATCCAATCCGCTCAGAAAGTATTCCTTTAGTAATATCACGCCACGTGACTCATGTACATTGAGAGTAGCGGCTCCGAATTCTTTCATCAAATAATAACTTGGTATGACATTTTGAATCGATGGTTTGTCAGACATTTCTAAATAATCAAATATAGAATTGAAATATCGAAAAAAGTCAACCAATTCTTTTAGAAGTTCCGGAGAAACGGGTAACAAACGGTATTCCATGTCTCGTGTATGAAGAATACGTCGAAGATCTTCATATGACACACTAAAAGAATGATACACATCGTAGAAGGACCGCCATGGACGAGTAGGACTTGGTCTCTTCAGAGTTAAAGTAAGTTCATCAGAGGAGACAGTCAGTAACCGGCCGGTTGCCTGACCGGTCACATGACCGGCCGGTCAGAAAGTTTGACCGGTACCCGACCGGTGACCCGACCCGACCGGCGACCGGCGCCGGTCGACCGGTAACGGTTCCATCCCTGAGCTGCTGTGTTGCATTAGTGCAACATATTGCTTTTGCAATATCCAAGGGGATTTCGCATCAAACCCATTCTTACTCGGCTTCCTACCAGGTTCTCCTCGGCGTCCAGTATTTCGTAGGGTCGATGGTAATGAACCGACATGACGGTTGCATGAGTTTTCGGTTATAGCACTGATAACGTCACATTAATAATTGCTTATGAAAAACATGCTGCAGGAAACATTTGAGGCTTGCAATTAACAAGTTAGGGACATTTAGACGGGCATTCATCAAACATTACTTTCAACACTCAGCTGGCAAATCGCCTAAGTTAGTGCGACTGAAATAATTAATAAAAGCTGCATTTTGTCAACACGTGTAAATAGAATTATAAAATATTGATTTGCATCCTTAGTTGAAAAATGGGAATAGAACTGAATAGCTGCTATTTCATCCAATATCAGGAATCATCAGCAGGCCTATCAATATCAGGCGCAGTAACTTAGGGGATGTCCTAGTAGTGTGTTTTAAAGTGATATTTAATGAATGCCCGTCGAAATTTCACTAGGTTGCTAATTGCAAACCTCAAATTGACCGGCCATGGCTGCGATTTTAAATAGGGAGTTGTGTCGATTTTGAGAAATGTAAACTAGGCCTGCTGATGATTCCTGATGTTGGATGAAATAGCAGATATTCAAGTCTGCTCCATTTTTCAACTGATGATGCAACTCAGTATCTAATTTTTCTATTTACATATGCTGGAAACATTCTTTTTCAGCGTGTTTCAAACTCTGTTTTAAACAATTTGTTTGAAACGTCACTGGCTAAATCAGCTAAATACAGAAAAACTGAATACATTTTTCGGATACGTTCTATTTATATTGCAAAACAACAGCTAAATAAACAAAACTTAATTTTTGATTTTTGTAAATTTTCTAACTATCATTTTCTGTGTAAAGTTTGCATTTTACTGCAGTTTTTAGTTACTAGTTTCAAGCATACTAAATATGACCTCTTGCTCAATTGATCGATTTGTAAATCTTTTACAGTATCCTAGTCGAAAGCAACATAATTACAAACTCTGAGAGAATAATTCAAAAATCAACTCTAACCAATGCAAATCTGATTCTTTTAACTTTTACAAATACCGGTGCTTGCAATGTATACACTGCATATCAGCGTCAGCGTCAATTGAAGAAATTATTGACTCCATTAGCGTCAGTGTCAACCAATCCTGAAATTGACGGCACTAGCGTTTTTCGGCAATGCAATTCGTAACGTCAATTCTATGTCACGCGAAGCATCAGAAATGATCTGGTGGGCTGCAGGAATCCACCCTAGGGTAAAGCAGGGCTAAGGACCAATAAACTGAAACATGTGGCTGCATCTGTTGAAATTTCACTAATTGCGCTAGCCTTGATAATTGAATTATTGAAAAGCATTGTGTCACATGACTGGGAATACAAGGGTATCATATTGCCTCAAAATCAACCAGCATTTATTTCGAAAAAACGATTGACACGCGTATTAATGATTGACTTAGAAATATGCTGTTAACATTAATGATTCAAATGAAAAGATTACACTAATATTACTTTTGTATCAACGGCATATTCACAGCAACATTCAATATGATAGAATTATTCTAAGAGAAATTAAATAATCTTCAAAGTTCACAACATCTCTTGAAAGTGTCTCTTATCGAATGTTGTGATGACAGTGCTTCTTCAATTATTTATCTGCTTATGAGCAGACAACTCAACAATGTAACAAGAAATGATACTAGTTGATCAATTGAGCACTTAGTGTTTTGTTTGTAAACAGAATTTTGTGAAAATTTGTAAAAATCTTATGTTCTGTGACTATAAATAGTTGAAATAAAGTCAGATAACAGACAGGCAATTATTTTCGTCGATAATTTAGCTTACTGTCCTATTAAAACTCTTTGTAGAAATTTAGCTCTTCGATTAATCCGTAGGCGTCCTGAATCCATGTAAAAAGCACTAACATTTTTCTTTATTTTGACTCGTGTCAGAGAAAGGGGATTGAGATGTATCAGCAGTTGCTTTTGATGGATGGTGGATAAATTGCTTCTAATAAGATTTTATATATTATACCGGGTAATTACTTTGAAATTCATTCCAGCACTCTTCAATGAATTATCAACTTTTCAGACTTAAAAGAAGGCAAGCACTCAACACTTTACAGTCACCTTCTTCACTTCTTTGCAACATTTGGCAGTTTCATTGCTAATAAAATAACTTCCAATGCAAAATGTTCATACAAAGTGTTAAATGCGAATCGTTGGAAGCGGTTTCTCACTACAATGTGCTTATGACAGGGATCATTATGACTTCGGTAGTTCATGGTTTAAATCTTGGTGTGATGACAACAACCTTAGAGCTGCAGAATTTCAGAGTTGATAGTAAAAACGGGCCATCTAAATAATGAAGGAATTCAATCGATTCTCAAGCCTTTCAGTCGTGTGTCGATCATCAACGCGCTAGACATCATCTGAGAGCTTGCATTCTCAGCATTCAAATAAGTTATGATGAACTCGTATCCGTTATTGTGTTTTCTGTAAAGAAGTCAGAATATAAAAATATCTCAGTTCACAAGTTGTACTTTTTCAGTATTAGAAAATGTGAGCATGATAATGAATCAGGAGCGACCCGAGCGAGCATTTCCTAAGCTTTATTTTGAAAAATTGCTCATAGAAATCAATGGACTAGGAGATAAACAGTGATATAGTAAAGATCACAAACTCGTGACTCTACTGGCTGAAAATATCATATTCTCACTTTTTCATCAAAAATGCCATCAGTTCAATAGTTCTTTCTTTTTCCTGACAATGTCCTGACTTGTGTGTTCAAAAAGGGAATGTCTTGAGTATTATTCTACCATGGTAAATAATTCTCGCTTAGCTTATTCTTTCCTCTTTTTGATCTCTTGTTTATTCCTTAGTATTATTATAATTCATTTTGAAAAATTTGTTTTATATACCTAGCCCTGCAATTTTATGCTACTTCAGCATTATGTATACCCTATAAGGCTACAGAGCTTATGTAGAATATCTAAAGAGAATGACTTTGTTCAGTACCTGAAAATGATTACTGGATGGTAATCAAAAGATTTTGTACATCTCAAAATTTCCTGGCTCTTTTCAACTCAAAAATATCATGAATAGTAGGGCATGTAGTAGGGATTCTAATGCAGGGATAGATATTTTCACAAAATAGCAGCATTTAATCAAAAATTTGAAAAATTGACGACGATTAAACTGCCCCAAGCCCTCACACAGCAGAAATAGCTTCCGTCAGCATAATCGACAAGTCTACGCTTTCCGTAATTTGCAGGTATGACCAATTTGCAATTTTTAAGTATCACCAGATTCTATTCAATTCTGGTTTTGAGATTTTCCGGCATTTTGGAATCCTTATTGAATAGTGAGAATCCGCAGTCGATGTGGTGAGAGAACAAGGGCAAAAGATTTGAATTTTCGCTAACTTTGCATGAATTGCGTGTTCCTTAACGGATGTGAGAAAAATGTTGAGAGAAGTTTGAAAAAGAACTATTGAATAATATTTTAAAATTGAGGATTTACAAAAGTCTACATGGTAGGGAAACAGCAAGAAAGGAGATGAGATTTTAGGAGGTGCTTGAAGATCTTGTGGTCAGGCTCACTAGTAATGGACGTGGGTAATGAGCAGCACTGAGTGTCTGCTATGGTCAAGGCACAAAGGGCACATGAAACGCAGTTAGGATCGGCCCGGAAGCTTGCTGACAGGCATGAGTTCATCTTTTATGATGGAGCATTTCCCTGACGGCAACGATGTGTAATCACAGCCAGTCGATGCTCAATCCTTCCCTTGAATCCACTTAAGACGACACAACAATGGTGTGATGAGCGGAGTTGGGTAGCAGGCAGACCACTGAGGATCGAGATGCAGTAGTCAAATGGTGAAATAACGAGTGCTTTTACTAAAGATATTAGAAGAGGCGTTGATAGAGAGCGCCTCACTGATCGAATCTGTCTCAGGATTACAAAGTAGCAAGATGCTGCCTTAGAATTTTGAGTACTGAACAATACTTTAGAATTCAGAAAGACACCAACGCATTTGATGACGGGTAGGTAGAGATGCAGTTAGCTGCTTACCAATGTGAATGGAAACTAAATTTGAAGCTTGCATTAGTTAATGACGTCTGGTTAAGACCCACGCGGCTTCCGATTTGGTGACATTGAGTTGTAGTCGGCTTGACTTGAACCAGACGATCAGTGAGTCAAGACAATCGGATGTTTGTCTGCATAGTTCGTTAGTCTTACTAAGATGGCAGAAACCATAAACCTACATGTCACCTGCATGCATGTGGACTCATAGTTCATGACTCAGGACAACACTCTCAATGTCTGTAGCATACATTGTAAACAGAAGCGGACCCAACACAGATCCTTGTGGGACTCCATTAGCCAGGCAGGGTGGTTGACGCAGAATATTTCGATCTATGTTTAACAAATTGCGAGCGGTAACATTAATAGGAGCTCAGCCACTGTAGCAGAATGCTTGTTAGACTAAACGAAGAATGGAGCCAGTACAACAGGATCTCATGACTGACAACATCAAAGGCGGCAGACAAGTCCAATGACCACAGAAGACACATGTAACCTTCATCCATGTTGATTAGGATATCAGAGGACAGTTTCAAGATTGCTCTCTCTATGGCTGTGGAGTGGTTCGGTCGATACGCAGATTAAGTGCTGGGAGATAGTTCTTTGGAGAAGAAATGCGTACGAAATTGAGCGGACACAACTCTTTCAATGAGTTTCGAAAGCACAGGAAGGTTCAAAACAAGTCGATAATTCTGTATGTTTGATTGATGAAAAAGTGAGAATATGATTCTTCAGCCAATTGAATCACGATTTGGTTGTCTTTGCTATATCACCATTGCTCTCCTAGTCTACCGATTTCTACAAGCAATTTATCAAAATAAAGCTCAGAATATGATCGCTCGCCTCGTACTGGATTCATTATCACACTCACATATCTCCTGATTGAAAAATTATGATTAGTAAATTAGGAGAGTTTCATTCTTTGACCACTGTCCAGGAAATGCAATAACGGATAAAAGGTCATTGCAGATTATTTGAAAGCTGAGAATGCAAGCTCTCGGATGATGCATGACAAATTGATGTGCGGCATAAATGGAAGGCCTGATAATCGACAGGACTTTCGACATACAAGTATATTTTAGGTGATCCACTTTCAATGATCATCTCTGCAGATCAATAAGTTGATCAGCTTCATAATCCTTTGTTAAGGCGTTATTCAAGCGCAGACCCACTGTGTCAGTGGTGCAATTATTGCTTATTTCTGAGGAAGAGTTTAGAAGTGCATGTATTTCACTTAAATAAGTTGATCAAGAATGGTTTCGTTTCAATTAAGTCTCATTATTGAATGGATTTAAAAAGATGTGATTCATAGTCATATCACATACTTACTGCTACAATTACTGATTTGTTGCAACATCGTCGAAAGAAATGCATTTGCATCTCTGGCACTGTAATAGAGACGATTGTTTCATCATATGTGCAGCATTCTCCTGTTCATATTTCCCATAGAGTCAAATCTGAATGTCAAGACTCTTCCACGTCCGTTGAGAGACACGTTCAAACTACAAAACGTCTGTCAAACATGTAGCGCGATTCTCTCTCATTCAATTTCTGCCCCAATACTCTTTTGACCAATACATACTCTATCAATGATAAAATCTACGAGGTCTCACGTGTAGTGTGGAATCATCTTCCGCATATTTGCGTCATAAACGAATCTTGGTTCGATGAGACTGTTCTAGATTGCTCATTCGATCTTTGTGGTTAATTTATCATCCGCTTATAGAATAGCAGATTTCAACACACGTTTTGTAATAATGAACCCTCCCGGTGGACAAATGCAACCTTTTGGGTTACCTCAAGGAATTGTCTTCGGCCTTAGCTTTTTACACTTCTATAATCGACATTCTAACTCCGTTTGTCACCTGATGTCAAGTACACCGATGGTCGAGTACGAACGATGACAAATTACAATAGGAATGGGACTGCACAATATCTTGGTCAACTTCTCTTCGCCTCCACATTAACAGTGAAAGGTCCGTGATGATGGCTATTATGGCGAAACTTAATTTTCAGACCTCAAATGTGCGAATTTTTTATTGTTTTCTGAAGCATGTTTGTTCTAGGTGTCGCGATGTCACATGATTTGAAATGGAATGAAAATGTGAATTACATTATAAAAAGACTACTCGAAGAATTTATAGCATTCTTGATGTAAAATTATTATGTAAATTTCTATTTTTAGTATCAAGATATTAATATATTTTTTATTATTATAATTTGTAATATTCTATTCATGCAAAAATCATCAGTAATTTGCGTTGTTGTCATTTTGAAAAGAATGTTATGATGAAGTCTTATTTTTCATTCATTCGATCTATCTCGATTTATGCCTCCGGATGTTTTTGCAATGCATCTCAGTACTTGCTACAAAGACTTGAAAGAGCAGAGCGAAGTGTCATGCGCCGTGAAGATGTTGAAATTGAATCGCTGATTGTCTGTGCTAAAATATCGTGTGTAAACCCTTTTAACTCTGTCGTTGATAATGACTTGCTTCCCTTACGGGAAATGTTCAATTTGCGAGAGCACCGGGTAACAACAAAGTATCCCAATATACATTGTGCAGCACGTTTAGCAAGGACAAATCGTTTTCTAGCTCTTTATATTACATTTTGTAAATGATTTATTGTTATTGCTTTAACTCCTATCTCATTCTCTTATAAATTCAAGTGAACATCGATTCTCCCTTGCTTTACTTTGAGCATTGTCACTGTGCTTTGCAGAATCCTTGGAAGTGGACCAAATATAGAGATCATTATTACTAATGTGTTCATCCCACAGAATTAGATGCTGTGGTTCATCCTTTTGATCATTAGCATTTCAGTCATTCGATTAATATGCTAGAGCACAGACAGTTATTATGCCTTACTGCTAGTCCAACAAAATTTTTGGTTCTTTATTGCCGAGGGTGAATGCGTAGGATTCGAAATGCACTTCGAAAAGGATTCGAACTTCTTTATTACATGCTGTTCATAGTCTGTGTCATGTTGAATGTATAATCGAAGTCGTATAAAAGCGTCCTAGACCTGAGCCCTTGTGGCACATTACGAAACACATGTTTGCTTCAAAATAACTCAATCAGGGGTACCAACAAAAGTTCGCACTGTCAGAATCCGATCAGAGACAGATAGAATTTTAACAAATCTTCTAATGTGTTGCGGAGGTTGTTGATGAACCTTTTGTTTTAAGTGATGTATTATTTAGAACACATCACAATGCTGCTACTTTTGTTTCGGTTGTACGCTTGAAAACTTTGAACCTGTTTGTGGGTGGTTGCATGTATAGTGAGAACTCGGACTGCGATCGACTTTTGATGTGTCGTTTTATTCACCTTTCTCATATGGCAGTGCGCATCCAATGAAGTCACATTCCCGCGATGATATTTTACGAGAAGCTAATAAAACAATCATTGCTATTGTGACTATTATTGCGCTCAATCAAACTTTTCAACAGCAACAAAAAAAGAAAATTTGCTTGTATCTTGGATGTCCTCGATCACTCTAATGCGCAAACTGGAATGAAAGATACATAAAATGTAAAATGCGATCTATCGTAGTAGGCCTGATCCTGAGTAAAATGACAATAATTTTGCCGTAATAACTTTTCAAAGCAGCTCTCTACTCCATTAAAGAAATCTCTGAAATAATTATCACCCTAATCAAGAGAACTACTTTGTACTTTTTCAACGACATTGTCTTAATCCTCAAACATGAATCTTGACAACAGACAGAAAACTTCTATGTAAACACATGCTGCTTCGGAGAGGACCATCACAGAAAAGTTCTAGCCTTGTTAAGGAGAACAGGTCTTGCGGATAAATTAAGAATTTGTTTCACAACGGTTGCATCCCTGAAGAGATATAGCATTTCTCGGTACTCGCACCAGCCGTTTCAACTGAGTAGCCTATCCGTACCCGCGCGTCCCCGTGAGCAGCTTACAATGCCCGCCTGTACCCGCAAGAAATTTACTCACATATAGCCGCACCCGTGAGTAGCCTATTCGAACCCGACCATACCCGCGTGTTCTTGTACATGGATGCAACATGTATGATTGTAATTATGGAAACATCACTCATAATACGTTAACTATTTTATCTAAGACAAAATAGATAGAAGTAATTATCACCAATTTATGCTTCGAGCATCTGAAATGGTCTCAGTATACCGCTATTTTCTAATTCACTTTGTTTACTGCCTTAATACGATTACGGACAATACCTATTGGTCTTTTGCTGACCAACACAGAATATCAAAACACATAGCTAACTGAAAAAAGTACTTTTTGCTTGGCACCTTGTGGCAAAAAATCGCCAATACTCTAATAATTTGTGGAAACTGTAAGAAAACTAAATACAAGTGAAGAAAGTAGGGCTACTTTCACGGGTTCTCGGGTCAGTGCATCGAAATGCAGGAATTTCGATCAAGTTGATGTTTTGCTGTAGGTCCATAATTCCAATTATAGCTGATTCATTTTTCTTTTCTCGTAGTCACAGAAAATATGGATGAAAAAATATTGTAAGAGTGTAACATAATTGATCCAACAAGCAGAACATTAGAATGAAATAACGGGTTTAACATAATTTTTTTGACACCAGAGGAACCCGCAGAAAGACGATGTTGTTCTCGTAAAAAATCTCTTTATCGAGGCCTTTCAGCTGCCGCCGGCAGTCATCGTCAGGATAATAAATCATGCAGCTAACACTTATGAGAATAGTTCACAATCATGCAAGACAGAAACATAAGAACATCATAGAACTATCAATTAAATACATAGTACAGAAAATACTTAAAAACATCCTACTATAAAACAAATAGAAGTAGAAGCTAAGAAAGAAGCTAAGTCTCATTCGTCTACTGAGCTGGATGATTTTGTTCGGTATTTTAATGGGTTATGCAGCTCCATCCGCTTCAGTACAGAGATAGAGGTGGATCGGCGTTTACCTTTCCTCGACGTCATGATACAGCGAACTGACTCCGGTTTTTCTTTCTCCGTGTTCCGAAAGGAAACTCACACCGGTAGATATCTACACAGGGAATCTGTACATCCACGAAGTGTATTCAGGGGTGTTGTCCGCTCCTTGTCTGATCGGGCTCAGAAGATTTGCTCTGGAGACTCTATTGAACAGGAGAGAACACACTTAAAGGGTGCGTTGATGAGGAATGGATACAGTAGTATTGAATGTGATTGTGGTTGGCTTTCCGTTTCGAGGGATGATCAAGTTGAGGAGCAGAACTTACCAAGACATTCAATTCCCTATGTTATAGGTTTGTCGGAGGAACTTACATCTATTCTACGTGAGGTGAATGCGAGAACATCGATGAAGCCCTCGACTACTCTTCGTTCGCTTCTTGTCCACAAGAGGCCGGAGCCGGCAAAGATATTGGGCTCGGTTTACAAACTTCCCTGTAGCGAGGAAGGATGCTCATTGCTCATGGGTGTATGTTGGAGAGACGTCTCGTCCGGTGGAGGAAAGAAGCATGCAAAGTCAATCAAGTCAATTGATGTACAGCGATCTGAGGTAGCCAAGCATGCGGTGTCATCAGGTCATCAGATCAGAGTAAAGAACGCCACTGTGATTGATCGGGAAAGCAACTGGAGCAAAAGAATTGTTAAGGAGTCGCTATGGACTCATAAACTTCACTCTGAGAACAAAGTCAAACATACGTTGAGTGATGTGTGGAAGTCTTGACTCTCTGTTTTTTTTTTTATTATTTTTTCGTAACATTTCTAAACATAGAAGTAGATATACACTAGAATGCAAGTTTGATATCTTGCCTATGTACAATGATGGCACATGAAAAATCTATGTTTGTAGATCAGATTCGATCTAAAACATTATATCATAGTCAAACTAATCGCCAAGTTGGTTGTGGAAGTTGTTGACAGCAAATTGCAGGATCTTCATGTAGAGAATTTTAGTGAGATGGCGGTGTTGTATCATGTGAAATAGCCTACTATTCCATGGATTAACATGCTGTATCTATTTGTGCCTGTCATTGACAACTATTACACAAATTTTCAGCACTGGATTACGAATAAAAATTTGGTTCAAAGAGTCGTAATTGAAAGTGGTCGCTGAACTGGTTGGAAGAGCATTTCAAGAATTCACAGATAAAAATTCTAATTATTGGATAATTTCTCCTTCTAACGGTCAAGAAACCTAGCGCTATTCTGGAATAAACACATTGAAAGTTTCTTTAGCGACAGACGTTTATCAGATAAATGAAATGTCGTTGGAACTTTTCAATTAATCACTAAATGATTTATGTGACATAGTGTGATGATATTTTGAAGGCTCATATTCGAAAGCATGCAAAGGTTTTGAAAATCGCTCAAATATAATGAAGAGGGGAATCCTTCAAAGTAAAATGAATACTGTAAGATTTCTTGGTCTCTGATTTCAAGCTGGACTAATGCATGCTCTGTAAATCGACATTAGAAGTTGCATATATGTCTGATTATACTCTTGATTGATTATAGAAGCGATATTTCAAAATGATGACCATACAGAACGTTTTAAAGGATTTCCTTCTTTGTCATCATGTCGCTGCAGTATTTTGTAAATTCACTATTGCTTTTGTGTACATGATCTTTGGACAAGGGGCAACAATCCAGATCACAAATTGACTTGTTAATTGAAAATGCCAACCAGAAAACAAGAAAGCCAGTCCGCAAAATTTGCATTTTGCCCCAACTAAGTTCCCCCGGCGTGTGCCATAATTTTCATGCAATTTCCATTCTAGGACTTTCTATGGCATTATTAATTTCTATGTTTCTAAAATCGTTGACTTTCTTAGCTTCTACTTCTATTTGTTTTATAGTAGGATGTTTTTAAGTATTTTCTGTACTATGTATTTAATTGATAGTTCTATGATGTTCTTATGTTTCTGTCTTGCATGATTGTGAACTATTCTCATAAGTGTTAGCTGCATGATTTATTATCCTGACGATGACTGCCGGCGGCAGCTGAAAGGCCTCGATAAAGAGATTTTTTACGAGAACAACATCGTCTTTCTGCGGGTTCCTCTGGTGTTAAAAAAGCAGAACATTATTCAAAAAGTATCATTTCGACAAAAAAATTTACTGTAATTTGTATATCTTGTAAATGAAACTTTATGAATAACCGTGATGATGTTCAGAAAAAAGGCAAGAAAATAAGATAATTACGAGCTCTGTAAATGATTAATTACAATCTCGTAAAAGCTCACAAAAGATCATTTCAGCCCACGAAGTCTCAACTCCCACGACTTAAAAATTTCGGAATGAAGAAATAATGAAGGCATTTTGCCATAATGCAAGTTTTTAATGATCTAGAATTTCAGTAACCACACTCAACTTTTTGATTCTTTAAATAAATTCAATGACTGAAATTTCAAAAGAAAAGGAATCATTTGAGTAGGAAGCATCCTTCGTAATTATAGCAAGAATGCTTTGAAAGCCACATCAATTACTCAATACTTCCATTTTTCACATTTTGATGGTTATTTTTGAAGACAAGAAATGTATATTTAGAAATTGAGAATCGGAAGTAAAGATCACAAGAGCTGCTGTTGTTTAAGCACGACAGCAAGCACAACTTACAGAGTAGAACACTAATAAAGTGACTAATTTTGTTACCGATAGACTTAATTAAATGTCATGACAAATACTAAAAAATCACGCATAAGCAAGTTAATGAATTATTCCCTTCGAATTCCAAGATCGCTTATTAAAGCTAACAACATGTGATCAATTTGATCACCTTAGAACAGCCACTCGTTCGTATTTATTAAATTGAAGCTTATTTGAAAATGGAGGTCCATTATGCTAGCAACGGAAGATAAAGCACTTTTTCTGGTGTTAGCATGAGTTTTCACAGTTTTGTGCCTATTACAGTATATATAAGAGAAGTCTTGTTCGTTCTCTGTTTATTCGCGTGCTTCGTGTTTGTTCTGCTGATTTGTTAGCCCAAGAGCTCAACACTGTTCGCGCCATTTTAAAGTCAAATCCTGAGCATTTCATTGATAGATATAAAGCTACTAGCATCAATAACATTTCTGTTGTCACCGTGGAGAGGAAGACTGTTTTCATCAATTTTCCTTTCTACGGTGACAAATGTAGTTTTTTCATCCAAAATCTATCAATGAATTGCTGGCCAAGTTTGCTCCTGCAGCCAAGCCCGTCTTGATGTTCAAGACTAACTGGATTCCCGTTGTTTCTCCTAAAGATCGTCTGCCAGTGGCCGCTACGTCCTCTTATATATTCTTTTCGCTGTAATTGTGGATCAACTCACATTGGAAGGACGTCGTGCCCTCTGACTATTCGATCAAAGTGGTTTTCAGACGGTCGCTCGGGAATTTCTCGCTCTGGCATTACCGAGCATGTACTCAGCTGTGTCAGTGTTCCTGATGATCCTTTGAGCAAGTTTCAGATTCATTTCAGACTTCAGCCGTGTCTACAACGATCGCAATTTACGCATTCATGAAGCACTGTATATTGAACGTGACTGTCCAGATCTGTGTAGGCAAAAGGATCACGTGATCAATCTTCGCCTGCCCTGGTAATCGTGCGATTGACCAGTCCGCGGCTGATCTGTCATCAGATTTGTAACTGTCTGATTGTAAATTGTCGGTTGCTGGGTAACCTTTTCACAAGACCAGTCGAAACATGTCAGGTTGATATTATTATATTTTGATTTCACTTCATTACGTACGACTTCGAAAGTATTCTGTGCGCCTTCCCTTTACAAAAGGATAAAGGATATAACTAATGAACTGATTTCGTATTCAAAGCAGTTGTTTGGTGCTAAAATGTTTTTCTCGCATTTTGTTTCGTTTAGTAAAGGTGAAGCATTTGTTGTCCAAATTGAATCCCAAATACTGTAGCAGATGTAGTGTTATAATTCAAATGTAGTAGAAATATGCGGTAGATCAATTTTTGAAGAAATATCGGAAGTTATATTATTGAAATCTTCAGATCATCTGCGTCCTTCATAGGAATTAATCAAAGCTCAAAACATTGATTATCTGAAAATGAATATAATTATTTGAAACACCATGAAAGGTGAACGAAGGTTCAAAACAAGATAATTAGCGAAGACATGTTTTAGTTTTTTTCTTTCTTTCTTTTCTTTATTTCCGAAAATTACAGCAGGGCTGATAGTTTTACAATAAAAAAGGCACATGAACAATCATAAAAATTTCACTGCAGAAGGTAAGAAAGATCTACGATATCGCTCAGTTCTTGTCCGTATTGTCGTTGTGGTCCGGCGTAATCTCCTCGAATATTCGCTCTTCTGAGGAATCTTCTGCTTCAGGTCACTGGAGAGATTCAGCATTGCTTTCCGGCACAATAGCTCTCGTCTGTCACGCAGTTTTTGCAGCTTACAGACTTCAAGTATATTTTCATAATTATAGCTATGGTCTTGGTAGCGTATTCCACATATCATTTTCAAAGCCCGTTTTTGAACTCCTTCCAACAGGTCTGAACACTTCTTGGAAAGTCCGTAATGCCAATCAGGGGCAGCATACTCTAGCAAGCTTCGGATCGACGCACAGTAGAAATGAACAAGGTCAATTTGAGAAAATCTTGCTCTTTTCATCTGAACAAGGAAATAGATTCGCTTGTTAGCTTTCTTCACGAGATCTTCAACATGTTTGTTCCAAGTTAGGTTGTTGCTTATTGTCACACCAAGGAGCTTTATACTAGAGGCTGCAGTTATTTGGTCGCCATTTACAGATAAAGTTTCCCACTCCGGCTCCGATTTATTAAAGGAGATTCTCATTTCTTGCGTTTTGGTAGGATTCAATTTCATTTTGTGCTCAATTGCCCAATCATTAATTAAATGTAGTTTGGAGTTGATACGACTCTCTTGTACGCAGTTGATTGTCTCCATAATAGTGCAATCATCCATATATTTGACATCCGCAATCAGTTCGTTTACCAATCAGTTCAACCAAGTTCAATCAGTCCTTCCAATCAGCAATCAGTTCTCTCATAGCAGCTGCCGATTGTCTACCTTCATTGTTTTCATGTACTTTTGTGGAAAAAAAGAAAAATATTGATGAAATTTGAAAAGGAACTATTGAACTTACATATTCGTACTCCTCACATCGCAAGGATTCAGAGTATGCCAAACATGAGCATTTTTGATGAAAAGTGAGAACCTACTATATACTTACTCTACGGTGAGAACACACATGTATTTCAACCAAAAAGGTCATGATTTTGTGATGACTTCGCGATATCACTAATTTTTTATTAGTTGACCGATGTTGATGAACAGTATGTCAAAAAAGAGCTCAGAAAATACTTGCTCTCCCCGTGCCTGATTCATTATCACACTTACATGTTTTCTTTCTGAAAAATTCCGATTTGCAAATGGAGGGATTTTCATATTTTGAGCACTACTCTGCAGATACAATAACGCAAGTCTATCATGGCTCATTTTAAAGCTGAGAATGCAAGCTCTCGCATGATGTATGGTACGTTGTTGTGCGATGCGATTGGAAGGCATGAGTATCGATTGAACTGCAGCGAAATTAAGTGGTCCGTTTTTTATGATCAGCTCTGTAGATCGACATTTGAGAGCTGCTGTGTTGCATTAGTGCAACATATTGCTTTTGCAATCCAAGGGGATTTCGCATCAAACCCATTCTTACTCGGCTTCCTACCAGGTTCTCCTCGGCGTCCAGTATTTCGTAGGGTCGATGGTAATGAACCGACATGACGGTTGCATGAGTTTTCGGTTATAGCACTGATAACGTCACATTAATAATTGCTTATGAAAAACATGCTGCAGGAAACATTTGAGGCTTGCAATTAACAAGTTAGGGACATTTAGACGGGCATTCATCAAACATCACTTTCAACACTCAGCTGGCAAATCGCCTAAGTTAGTGCGACTGAAATAATTAATAAAAGCTGCATTTTGTCATCACGTGTAAATAGAATTATAAAATATTGATTTGCATCCTTAGTTGAAAAATGGGAATAGAACTGAATAGCTGCTATTTCATCCAATATCAGGAATCATCAGCAGGCCTATCAATATCAGGCGCAGTAACTTAGGCGATGTCCTAGTAGTGTGTTTTAAAGTGATATTTTATCAATGAATATCGAAATTTCACTAGCTTGCTAATTGCAAACCTCAAATTGACTCGGGCATGGGTGCGACTTTCAATAGGGAGTTGTGTTGGGTAACTGACAAAAGAGCAATGGACGAAAGAGCAGAAGGACATATGATCAAAGGACAAAAGAGCAGAAGGTCATATGATCAAAGGACAAAAGAGCAGAAGGACATATGATCAAAGGAAAACAGAGCAGAAGGACATATGTGCAAAGGACAAAAAAGCAGAGGGACATATGAGCAAAGGACAAAAAAGCAGAAGGACATATGATCAAAGGACAAAAGAGCAGAGGGACATATGAGCAAAGGACAAAAGAGCAGAAGGACATATGAGCAAAGGACAAAAAATCAGAAGGACATATGAGCAAAGGACAAAAGAGCAGAAGGACATAGATCAGTTAGTATAGAATAAGTGTAATACTATTATATAATAGGATTTATAGTATAATAGGATAGTAAATCAGATAGCTCCGAGATATAATGATTAAAAATTCCAGCAATATATATAAGGAAGATCATGTGTGAATATATGAGTATATCAACAATGCAACCGAAGATTAAAGTGGCATGGGAAGACAAATGCACTCTAAATGTAGGCATAACAATTTCCCGGAAAATTCTGATTAATGATTTCAGAAATAGTTTTGAAAGCGTTAAGTAGTGGGAAAAGATGCCGTCTTCTGTTTCAATATAGGACTTATTTCTGTGATGAACTTCGATTACAACAATTGCACTTGTATGAGTTTATTACTTCGGAGTCACTAAGCTTATGTGCTTCTACCACTAATCTGTGTATAGCACATTATTATGTTTTTTGTCGACTGTTTCAATCCTTGCTCATCTGTCCTTCTGCTTTTTGTTTATTACTCTTTTGTCAATTGCTCTACCGTGTGAAATAGCAGCTATTCAAGTCTGTTTCCATTTTTTAACTGAGGATGAAACTCAGTATCTAACTGTTCTATTTACAATTGCTGGAAACATTTTTTTGGATTTGCTTTAAACAATCCCACGCTGCATTTTGCCGTGCGTCTAGTGATAATAAAGATTGCAGAGTGCCAGCTTACCTGTATATAAATAATAAAGAAAGATGCTGTCAGAAAGATGTCATTTTTTCAAATACAATTTTGGTCAAAAAGAGCCGATTGAATATTCAAACTTTTGACACAATGACTTCATTTTTTCAAATACTTGCCTTCAGTGTTCTCGCTTTCCCTGCTTTGATAAACGCAACAATAATTTGCAGGAATAGGTGGCCATCGGTGCATTAAATGAGTTCCAAATTAAATGTGACAGACAAGCGATCCACAAAATTTAGATCAAGTGAAAATTTGCCATGTATTGAATGTTTAAAACTTCACCTTAATGCTCAACAGTAATCAATTTGCTTACAGATGGCGCATGCATAGGCCTTACAGTGCACAATCATGCAATCAAACATCATCTTTTTAAAGTGATTCTATGGCGATTACACTCAACTAGTGAAACCGATATTTTCATTGAGGATGGTGAAGTGCACAAAACAATAAACTTTATCACCCGATCCCTGATGAAGAATTTATGTGTGCCTGACTTTTTGGAGTCAATGCGGGTCGAAAAAAACGGACCGGTTCCAGCTCTGGTTAAGTGAGATCCTCGTGACTTCAATCATGTTGGGCAAGAATCAATGCCGAGTATTGGATAAGATGTACACGTGACACGATTGCAGAATTTGTCCAGTCACTCTATTCCAAGATGAAGGCATGTCGTGCACTGCAAACTGCACCGCTAAAATCAGCAGCAAAAACATTTAACCTTCTCAGAATTTAATCTTGGATATCCGATAAATTTAATGACGTCATCATACACTGCTTTATGACGTCACAATATGATCATTAATGACGTCATTAGCTAAGTCAGCTAAATACAGAAAAACTGAATACATTTTTCGGATATGTTCTATTTATATTGCAAAAACAACAGCTAAATAAACAAAACTTAATTTTTGATTTTTGTAAATTTTCTAACTATCATTTTCTGTGTAAAGTTTGCATTTTACTGCAGTTTTTAGTTACTAGTTTCAAGCATACTAAATATGACCTCTTGCTCAATTGATCGATTTGTAAATCTTTTACAGTATCCTAGTCGAAAGCAACATAATTACAAACTCTGAGAGAATAATTCAAAAATCAACTCTAACCAATGCAAATCTGATTCTTTTAACTTTTACAAATACCGGTGCTTGCAATGTATACACTGCATATCAGCGTCAGCGTCAATTGAAGAAATTATTGACTCCATTAGCGTCAGTGTCAACCAATCCTGAAATTGACGGCACTAGCGTTTGCGGCAATGCAATTCGTAACGTCAATTCTATGTCACGCGAAGCATCAGAAATGATCTGGTGGGCTGCAGGAATCCACCCTAGGGTAAAGCAGGGCTAAGGACCAATAAACTGAAACATGTGGCTGCATCTGTTGAAATTTCACTAATTGCGCTAGCCTTGATAATTGAATTATTGAAAAGCATTGTGTCACATGACTGGGAATACAAGGGTATCATATTGCCTCAAAATCAACCAGCATTTATTTCGAAAAAACGATTGACACGCGTATTAATGATTGACTTAGAAGTATGTTGTTAACATTAATGATTCAAATGAAAAAAATACACCGATATTCCTTGCGTATCAACAGTATATTCACGGCAACATTCAATTTGATAGAATTATTCTAAGAGAAATTAAATAATCTTCAAAGTTCACAACATCTCTTGAAAGTGTCTCTTATCGAATGTTGTGATGACAGTGCTTCTTCAATTATTTGTCTGCTTGTGAGCAGACAACTCAACAATGTAACAAGAAATGATACTAGTTGATCAATTGAGCACTTAGTGTTTTGTTTTGTTTGTAAATAGAATTTTGTGAAAATTTGTAAAAATCTTATGTCCTGTGACTATAAATAGTTGAAATAAAGTCAGATAACAGACAGGCAATTATTTTCGTCGATAATTTAGCTTACTGTCATATCAAAACTCTTTGTAGAAATTTAGCGCTTCGATTAATCCGTAGGCGTCCTGAATCCATGTAAAAAGCACTAACATTTTTCTTTATTTTGACTCGTGTTAGAGAAAGGGGATTGAGATGTATCGGCAGTTGCTTTTGATTGATGACGGATAAATTGCTTCTAATAAGATTTTATATATTATACCGGGTAATTACTTTGAAATTCATTCCAGCACTCTTCAATGAATTATCAACTTTTCAGACTTAAAAGAACTCAACACTTTACAGTCACCTTCTTCACTTCTTTGCAACATTTGGCAGTTTCATTGCTAATAAAATAACTTCCAATGCAAAATGTTCATACAAAGTGTTAGATGTGAATCCTTGGAAGCGGTTTCTCACTACAATGTGCTTATGGCAGGGATCATTATGACTTCGGAAGCTCATGGTTTAATTCTTGGTGGGATGACAGCAACCTTATAATATATAATTTCAGTGAGTTGATAGCAAAAACGGGCCATCTATATAATGAAGGAATTCAATCGATTCTCAAGCCTTTCAGTCGTGTGTCGATCATCAACGCGTTCGACATCATCTGAATTCTATCAAACAATAATCGTACAATACTGAAAGGTGTAACAAAATGCGGAGATTCACGTTGTCAATGCTGTAATTCTATTATAACAGGAGCAACTTTCAACTATAAACGCAACAACGAAGTGAAAACTTTCTGGATTAAACACAACATGAACTGTAACTCAAAGGACTTGATCTACGTGCTTCAATGTAGAGGTTGCCACGCCCTATATGTTGGCCAGACGGGTGACACATTGAGATCCAGGACTCGAGTTCACAGGCAACAAGTGAAGGACAGAGACTATAGGGTGCTATTTGTAAGCAAGCACATCTCTTCATGCTCACAGAGTGATCCTTCCTTCAGCATAATCCCAATATTAAAGCTGCCCCCTAACTGTGATCGAGCTTATAGGGAGAATAAAGAAAAATGGTGTATTAGTGTTATAAGACCTTCACTTAATCGTGACCAATGATTTTCACCTACACTTGACGATGTCTGTGGTATTTTCAATTTTATTTTCATCCATGACATTTATGTACTTCACTTACTATGTATGTGTAGCCTATGTTATGATTATTTGAATTCATTATAAGTGTAGACCTTGAAAAGCTTGGGGGTGACCTAGTGAAACCGGTCGGGCGCTGAAAGAAATCAAAGCTTTTTTCTTGATGACCTGTGGGATTTAATTTATTCGATATTTTTTTCCATTTCTGAATTTTCTGTTATACTATCTATATATATATTGCAATATAGAGGTCCGTGATGATGGATATTATTGCGAAACTTAATTTTCAGACCTCTAATTTTTTGACTGCTTTCTGAAGAATGTCGTAATCTAGAAGTCGTAATTTCACATGATTTGAAATGGAATGAACATGTGAATTACATTATAAAACGGCTACTCGGAGAATTTTTCTCATCAGTAATTTACATCGTTGTCATTTTGAAAAGAATGTTATGATGAAGTCTTATTTTTCATTCATTCGATCTATCTCGATTTATGCCTCCGGGTGTTTTTGCAATGCATCTCAGTACTTGCTACAAAGACTTGAAAGAGCAGAGCGAAGTGTCATGCGCGATGAGGATGTTGAAATTGAACTGCTGATTGTCTGTGCTAAAATATCGTGTGTAAACCCTTTTAACTCTGTCGTTGATAATGACTTGCTTCCCTTACGGGAAATGTTCAATTTGCGAGAGCACCGGGTAACAACCAGAGCTGGAAAAATTTCACTGAAATTTTTTAATTCCAATTCCAATTCCAGAGCAGAAATTTCAATTCCAAATCCAATTCCAATTCCAGTCGAAAAAGTTCAATTCAATTCCAATTCCAATTCCATAATAATATTCAATTCCGATAATTGCATGACGCGTATAGTGTATGTCGTCTATCTAACGTTTGTTCGTTTCAATCTAACCCTTATCCTGTCCTCGTTATTCCTGTGTGCCGTTCCCTGAGTCGTTCCTACATGTATGTGCGTTCTCATGTTCATAGTTCATATTTCTTGTGTACATGTATATATGCAGCCGGTCAGCTTACGCCATTTTCGTTTCGTAAACGAGATATTCAATATCCCGTGAAAAAAAGAAAGAAAAGAAGATTAACGGTCAGCAAAGAATCAAACGCTGAGAGAGAGAGAGAGAGATGAGATGCGAATACATTTAATAAACTGACAGAAGAAGAAATTCAGTGTGCGAATGTGATTGTTGGTGACAGAAAAAACGACGACATAAATGATATCATGAAAACTGATCAATTAATGGTCCATGTTAAAAGAGTATTAGAAATTCCGTGATAAAAGCGAAATGTGGTCGGTCGAAAGCTAACGAGCAGAGATTAAAAGAAACTCTTTCAATTTTCAAAAGAAAGTTGATTTATTGTCTCAAAAATTGATATACATTAGAAACGGTGAGAAATTGACACAACAACAACTACCAACAACAATACATACGACATCTTCAGTAGCTGTTACAAGAACTTTGGGCTCTCGCGGTGAAACTTAACTAAAGAAGTAACAACAACAACTGCCCGCCAGCGAACAACAACACAGCACAGCAGCGTATACGGCAGCACATCAGCGAGCGCGATTGAAGATTGACGGTATAAGTGACACTGGATATTTATGATATTGTTTTGGTGTAAATGAGTCCGAACGAATTGAAGTGAGTTCAACATTAAGAAGTGAACTGTAAGTTTAAGGTTTTTCTTTTATCGTTCGTATCGTATCTATATAACTATAGTCTTAAAAATTAACATTGTTAATTGTTGTGATTGGAAGTTGAATAATATTTCATGTACTTGCCACTTTAATTGAATCATTAACTATTAGAATAATTTGTTGACTGTCTATATTGTGATTTGAACTGACAGGGTTGCTGCCCCTTAATGCAGCGTTAATTTTTCCTCTTTCCAAACCAACTGTTTTTTGCGTGTACAACAATTAAGTTAATCTCTATTTTTTGTGTTTTTCCTATCAAGAACTAAATTCAACAATCGTTTTATTTTGATAAATTATCTTACTTGATAAATAACTAAATAACAGATTGAACAAAGTTGATTGTCCTTTCATAGTTCGCTTAATCGCTAAATTAACATTGTCCGCTAAGTTAACATTCCAATTCCAATTCCAGTAGATTTCAATATCGTCAATTCCAATTCCAATTCCGACGAAAAATGGAATTAATTCCGGATCGGAATTAATTCCAATTCCGACTTTTCCAACTCTGGTAACAACAAAGTATCCCCATATACATTGTGCAGCACGTTTAGCAAGGACAAATCGTTTTGCTAGCTCTTTATATTACATTTTGTCAATGATTTATTGTTATTACTTTAACTCCTATCTCATTTTCTTATAAATTCAAGTGAACATCGATTCTCCCTTGCTTTACTTTGAGCATTGTCAGAGAATCCTTGGAAGTGGACCAAATATAGAATAATGTGTTTATCCTTTTGATTATTAGGATTTCAGTCATTGGATTAAAATGTCCAGTCATTGTCCATTTCTTTTTTCTTAGCTCTCATTATCCGAATACGTGGAGCACGGCTTTTTATTTAAAACAAACTGCTTCGGAAACAATTCGTTCATTCAAACTTGAATATGTGTTTTGGTTTTTCAACCAAGTAATCCCCGTTAGCCCATTATGCGGTACCAGTTCGACCAATGCATTGCTAATGCACATTAATTACGAGTGGGCCGCCAAAATAAGGGATCTAGGCATGCATATTATAGATAAGTGACAGTAGATGACATCTCATTTTGTTGCATCTCAGCGAATATGGGATCAATCTATATGAAATATACGGCAAATTACTCGCTACGCTACTGAATGGAGAATTTTGCAAAATTTGATAATAGCGATGCTCACTCATTGGTTCTCTAATTGTCTCAACACATTCCCTGTGCTATCGACGTGATATTAGGACCTATTAGGTTAGGAGCTAACAGACTCAGAACCATGTAGGTCTAGTTATAAAACATTCCTTCTCATTAAGTCTATAATGCGCGAGTTTTCGGAACCCCTCGTCTTTTGTCAAGCAAGAACAAGCAGAGTGCCTACTCAAGATGAGTATCCATATAATATCCTTTCAAATAGCAGCGATGTCATTTATTCAAAACAGAGGCAATAAACTCTCGTTATGTTAAATGCGAGTTATTATCTGTAATTCAAGTCCGCCAGCCAGAACGAGTTTCTGCAGGGAATGTCGTGCACCCTATACCTACTGCGAATCTGCCGATATCTAGTTAGTTCCTCTTCTTGTCAGACTCGATCAAAGAAAAACACATGTTAATCCAATGGGACGCAGATTGCAGTTTTTGGATAAAGTGAAATTTTCCATGTTTTCACTTATTACGGTAAAAAATAAATGCTAAGTCTAGAGCTACAATTTTTGACATGGAATGTCGTCTGGCTGCCGGACTATTCGTACTCCCTGCTTGTGTGTCTGTCGTACAACGGGTGAGCGTTCCGAGAGCTCGCGAGTTACAAATGTAATGAGTGAGAAAGTTTTCAAGCTAAAACATCAAAGAGTTATGAATAGAAGGATGTTCAAGACAAGCATCTGTCTACATGTGTCAATAGTACAGCCACAGAATTAGATTGTTCAACCGCATCACTTTGCTAGAGGTGCAAACTGATTCAAAACAATGGCACATACAGGAAGTTACTAAGTGGGCAAAAAGAAATGTTTAATACCTTGCAGAGATAGGAAAAATAGTCGTGCGCCGCTTGCGGATTGCTGTGGATTTCTTCAAAATGTTCCGATCGCCACCATTGCTTCAGATTCGAAGAATTCAGACAATTGCGCAAAAGTTTTCTCGATAATGTTGGGCCCTCCGAAAATTATTAAAAAAAGTTGTCAGGCGCACGAAAAAGCGTTGACAAACTTCTCTGTAGAACTTGACATCGTCTGTGTATCTTTGCTGTGTGATCCGTTTGATAACAGTCGCTGAAACTTTGCACAATTTGTCGCATTCAATGTTGAAGTGGCTCCTCATTGTTCGATTGCTATGGTATTATGTCAGCAGATTGTGGCATCTCATTAACGTCATAGTTGCAATGTTTCTTTTTCCAATCAAGCAGAGGAAGAGACGACCTGTCTAATTCTGTGAGTACAGCACATTGTTGGCACTAAACATAAATGACGGAGTTCAATAATGTCCACTCACTTATTGATTGTTGGGAGTAGACGAGAATTCTGTTCAGCGATTGTTAAATTAAAGGTGGCATTCATTGTAATTTTCTTCTATGTAATTTAACTTCATCAATTCGGCATTCAGTACTACGTGTGGGACCCCACTCACATACTCGTCCGGCTTAGGTGCTCAGGTTAGGGATCGAAACACGAATAGTGCGAGTTAATGCTGATGACTGACTTCTCGCAACATTATTACACCTTTGTTATTAATTCCTATCATGTTCCTATCATGTATAGTTATATGTAACTAAGGGGGCGGTTAAGAGAGTATGCTGAGCGCTTAGCGTGGCTTAAAGGAGATGAGAGAGCTCCCATTGTTAAGTCTCGAATGAGGCGAAGTTTGTCTAAAGGCGGATTACACATTTATCACATAACGATTACAGGCTTATGGGAATCGAGGATGAGCAGGATCTATTTACTTGAGGGAATCGAAAAAGGCACAGATTGATGTACATGATTTGTTTACATGCGCGGATCGCAAAAGGTATACTGTATTTATTGGTGGATTGAATTTAATGACAGGATAAGTTTACATGAGGAATCGTAACATTTTAATGATGTCTGACTTATCTCTTGACATATCTTTCCAGACATATCATTACCTATTCAGTATTTTGTCAGCCACTATGTGTGGGACCCCGCTCGGCTGGGTTTGAGTGTTCAGGTTAGGGGTCGAAACACAACTAGACTAGTACCTGCTGATGACTGACTGACTGACTGCATTGTTATGTTTAATTTCCCTTAATCGGTAGCTGAAGTAGTGGTCGATGTATCGTATTTCAAATGAAAAGCAACTGAAGAAATATTGGATTCCATGAAGTATTATAGACGGATTAAGAAACTGGCGATAGCGAATTCAAGTGAAGAAATAGCATTTTCCATGTGTAGTCTCAGGTATAGTGTGTAGTTCGATTGCCATCGGTGCAGTAGAGTGTCATTGTAGTTCTATTGTTTACCTCCATTATCCACTTTCCACTTGTCCACTGTTACCATTATCCAACATGTGTAGTCTCAGATATAATGTGGCATTAGTTCACATGTAATCGGTGTAGTAGCATCATTGTAGTTCTATGTTTTACCTCGATTTTTCCAATTTTTTATCCATCGACTTCCTGTTATTTTATAATATCCATTTTTAATTTCCTTAACCTATGGTGACCATTGTCCGATTCTATTTCCACTACCAGCATCTGTAGTCGGTAAAGTATATTAGACGTCTGTTTTGAAAGTGCATGAAATGCGTTTGAAATCTATGGTATTGGTATATTGACAGTAAAAATGAGTAGTGTTACAAGTCTTGAAAATTCCATTTTTACCAGATATTGGGCCACAGCTGATCAATTTAATTCCTTGCCACGAGAAAGCGCCAATGAGTTCTTTTAAGAACTGATTAATCCAATGGTTGCAGTAGCATTGCAATTGTACACTAGCGGATTGTAGAACTCCAACAGTTCTCATCAGGACTACTTCAATTAAAAATTTAAATTAGTAAGCATTATATTCTATTATAAATGGCTGCTGGGATGATTTTCATCATCGCATGAGAATTTGATATTGCATTCCATTAACCCTGTTCTACCTGGACGATTTTGAGCTCCGAAAACCGGGAAATGATTCAATCGTTTACAAATTGATGATATTGGTGTATGCTTCGTTCCAATGGTGGGATCAGTTTTGCCAACTCGGTCATCTTGCTCCTATAAATAGTAGTTTAAAACTTGAACTCCATTTTTTTGAAAAACATTATTTTTTGAATATCAGTTGGGAGTTGATGGCAGATGACTTTGATAAACGAAATGTTTCAATCACTTGTCGCCTGAAAACGTCGTAGAGCATCTTAATTTGATATTTGATTGACCATTTTCAAATCAAAAGCTGGTTAAACGCCAGAAATTAGTCGGTCATTGATATAAGAAGGTACATTGTATGTAGGTGGGATTTACGATTCTGTTGATGATTAATGACACACGTACATGTACATTAACATCACTTCATGAGTATTTTTTTCATGAGCAATATCGAAAAGCCGACACTTTCAGGTATCAGCGGCATGCATATTTTGGAATAATATGGACACGATATTGTTCTGCAACTGAACGAAATAGCAACATTCAATTTAAACCTATCCTCTCCTTGTACAGTGCGTTCAGAAAGTCACTGTGCACCTCTTCTAACTTTGTTTTGCCAAAGAAAACAGTCGTAATCTTACAATTGTAGATATCTATCACATGCACAGAGTCACTGGCTCGTTTGGGAAACGCAATTGAGTAGCTTGCGACATTCAACATGATTGCAATTTAAATTTAACTTCACATCTGTCAGCTACTGACTCAGTGAAGATCTGTACGTTGCATTTCGAAGCTAAGCATGGTGATGTCAATGCGAAAGAAGAACTTCTTGGTCAAAAATGTTTTTCGCGCCAATGGGGAATATACTAATGAAGTGAAGAAGAGGTTTTTAGAAAGACTTCCTGCATTTGATTTGCCTCATCGAAATGTTGATTGGAGTCCAATCAGTGAGTTCAGAAAAGCTGACTCGGTGCACGATCCATCACGCTGAGATCGACCACTAATCTTAAGCGATAAAAAGGTTATTCCTGAAAATGTTATTTCTGAAGCCATGACTCATTGCCCAAACAAGTCGATGCGTCGCTTATCCCAAGAAGTGGCTCTATCTCTCGGGGCGGCTCATCCTGCTGTAAGAAAGAACATAGGCCTATATCCGGACCGCATCTCTGGCCAACATGAATTGAATGATGCCGATCATGACAAGCGTCTTCAGTACTGCGTTTGGTTCAAGGAAAATCTAAATGAAAATAATGTGCTCGATAAGACTTTCTTTTCTGATATTGCTTGGTTTCATCTATCAAGGCATATCAGTAGCCAGAGTTCCCGAACATGGTCTAGTGAAAACCCACACGAATTTGTTGAGAAGCCATTACATTCCCTTATGTCAAGACTACAAATGCTTGGGCCGATATTCAACTATTATTGCAAAAATTATTTGACAAAATGATTGCTTCACTCGTTGACGAATTAAGTGACGATGAAAGTTTGACTGCTTATTTCTAGCAAGATGGAGCAACTGCGCATACCGTCAATTCCTCAATTCGATATTTTAGTGGAATATTTCAAACAAGAGTTATCTCTGAAAGATTTGGCATCCGAGATACCGGATTTGAATGTCTTGGACTTTTGCTGTTGGTTAGCGGTGAAGCAGGAGGTTTACGGAAGCAGGTCACGAAATCTACAGGAGTCTAGAGAAAACAGCCGTCAGCAAATTGACGCTATCAGGCACGAGGAAATTCACCGAATGTTTGAGAATATGAGACGTCGAATTGACATTTGCATTCGTGAACAGGGTGGACATTTTCAAATGTTTTTGTAGTATGTAAATAGATATTTTGTGATCACACAGAAGTCGAAGTTTCTACAAGATAAACTCCACTTTTTATAGTGCCGTGGCAATCTATTTCTAAGCGGCAAAGAACTGCACATGCATTGATTTATTAGGTGCACAGTGACTTTATGAACGCACTGTATAATTCCAAAAGTATTGTCAAAAATTACTTGAAAATCAAGGAGTTACAAATTTGGCATGCTCAACTATAATATAACTTAAAATGCGGTGCGCTATTATCATCCAACACGCTACTTTGTTGCAGAAAGATTGCCGACTATCAAGACAAAAGGTGGGGCCATTTGCACGCTTATGTAGCTCGACACACACACACACACACGCACATCTTACAAAACATTCAATATTGCTGGATTCATAAATTTATTTTCTTTTGGTCTTAACCAGCCTCGCTGCCTCTCATAGAGATCTACGACAAAGGGATGACATGCATTTGACAACTTCAGCAGTGAATAATATACAGATGTCTTTTGATTGCTGAAGCCAGTGCTATTCACTTTCGTAGTCCTTCTCTTTGTCAGCAAAAAGAGTTTATATTTAATTTATCTCTTGTCTAATCACAAGTTTGTAACTATCATTTTATTATTATATATCACATTATCATTTTTATCATTGCTGTACATATGTATTTTAAACACTTTATCTTTATAGTCTTTTGATTTATTTCTTGTGCACAAGCCTTATCAACATATCATGTTGTGCTGTGTATTTTCACCCACTTGTGACGTCAATCAGTTCGTTTAACCGCTCTTCAGCAATCGATTGACATCTGCATATTATCCACTGTTGAAGTTGTCAAATGCATGTCATCACTGTGCCGTAGATCTCTATGAGAGGCAGCGAGACCGGTTAAGACCAAACGAAGATACATTTATGAATCCAGTAATATTGAATGTTCTGTACAAATTTGCGCATACGAAGGGAACGTACATCTTAGTTTGTAAGTAGGCATCTAATTATTCATGTAAATCAAAAAAGTCTGATAATTTAGTTGAAGAAACTAAAAAAGTCACCAACATGTCACTAATTCTGAACGAATGCAGCTAATTGCTGAAATATGCATGTTGACAGACCTGTTGATTGCATGTCAACGTCTTTAAAGACTTTCATTCGAAAATTGAAGCTCCAAGCAAGGAATGTCATATGTACCTTAAATTAATAATCCACATTACTTACTAATTGACCTGTGCTGTTGAAACAGCTGTTGTAGCCATCGTGTAATTTGCAGTAGCTCGCTATGATTTCATCCGCTGTTAAAGTACGAGGATTAATTAGTGATTTTTTGGTCGAATGAATACGTTTTCCAGCGTACTTTATGACTTCGAATGAATCTTACTTACTCGAATCCAAATGCTTCAGTTAGTTTTGATTAAAACGGAAAGAAAGCAAACTCAGTCGCTGTTGACTTTTAGATGAAGAAAGTTTTACATGTTTTATCGCATTGGCTTACTCATAGAAGCGAAGTAATGCATGAAAATAAAAGTTTCCATCGTTTTTATGGAGGATTTGTCACTATATATCAAAATGCCGAAGGCACGGATTTTTACACAGCATCTACAGTTTTTTTTATTGATTAGTTCTCATCAAGAAATGTTGACAAACAGGCTTCAGTAATATCTATCTTCTGAGTTAGAATTACAACCTGAAAATAAGTCATTCATCTTCCATTCACCATAATCAATGAAAATTTCAAAGCATGAACATTCTAAAAAGCATTGGCAAACGTAAAAAATGACATCTTTCAATGACTCAATAATTCTTTAAGCAACATTTTCGATCTTTTGATTTCAACGAAAAAAGCAATTTTTGGAAATGCAAATTTTCACTGATGAAATGCAGAAGCAAAATTAACTTTAAGAAAACTAAGATTACAAAAGTAAAAAGAATGACCAGTCGCTTGACTAAAGATCACAATTTTCATACAAATTGGACTTCATTATAAATGCTGCAATACTGTCCTATCTCTGATAAATTTATGTTGTAACAACTCGTTGCTACTTAGAATAGAAATAAATGAATGTTTTAATAAATAATGTTGGCAGTCACAATTGTGACGAGATTGATCATCATTGCTAAGACAACTGATGTGTGGTGAGGGTTTGATCCTGCTAATGGACGCAGTCGCATGTAAGCGGCTTATAGCTCAGTTGGTAGAGTACAGGTGTAGTTAACGTGGGTCACATATTCATATCCTGCCAGTCACGCGTCCTTTGCATGGCAATTTGATCTATTGCTTATCTCATTTTATTCTACTAAAGGCAATTGAAAACTACAAATGAAGTCAATAGCAACAATACAAATCAAGTGTGGTTTCTATGCAAAAAGCATTCAACATTATCATCAAAATTTCTGAAGTTTGATCATGCTAAGTGCATGTGAAAATGCTGGAAGAAATTTAGTTATAATCCTAAATGTTTTCAAGTTCAATTTCAATTTCATTATCAAGCGTCAAAAGAAATATCTTATTATAAAGAAAATGAAGCACTAATTTGATTGATCAAGAGAAACCTAATTATCGATTTCAATTTTCGAAGTGCATAACAAATCAAGTGTAATGTGATGAAAACATCATCTGAAAGTTGATTACTGAAATGTAATCGCAAAATACTACCCATATAATGGATGGCACTTGCACAAGTGAATAATTCAGCGTTGGTGAAAAAGTCGGATATGTCTTAAATATCCTTGCTGTTTTACATTATCAACGATGAAATTGATATAAAATCTTCTACCTTGATTCAGAAGTACATTGCTCTTTTCTATTGTGAATCTCTACATCTGCTCTTGCATGTGCATGTGCTTAATTAGGTTTGAGACGAAACGGAGATGAATTAATTTGATTACCTGCGGGTGCCTAGATCAAATTGCCATTCATTCATGTGAAAGATTTGGCGATTATTTGTTAAAAGCTCATCAATTATTTCCATTTGGGTAATATATATCACCATACTTGCCACTGACATAGGGCAGGCTAAGGTATTTTGGCAAGAAATATATAAAGCACTACCTGTTCCCATATACAATGCCTTACCCCAGTATACGGCCCGGTGGCGACGGATATGCCCTCACTGGTAGAAATGGTCCTCCAAAAATGTAAAGGTTTACTTGTGTTCCTCAGCCTAGCCAGCACAGAAGAGAAGAGTAGAAAAACTCCGACTTCAAACCATCAGCTTCCTTGTAGGTGTACTTTTTTGTACTTTTCTTGTACCTTCGACAAGAAAACTCGGAGAGAAAACCAATAAGGGAGATGGGCCTCTTTAGCCTTGGAAGGCAACCCGTCTGGTTCTACGGCCGATAACAATGGCCGAGCATCAGCAAGGGCATGCGGCCTGTGAAAATTTCCGCCCCGATTTTTCAATGGAAATTTCGCACTACCTGTTTCGTTTAATATGAATGGAAATAGAAAAATTGTTCGGTGGATTAGAAAAAGGCATTTTTTGTGCAATAGTTGGCATTTTTTTCATCTCTGATTTATTACATGCCACGTTTTCATATTAAAAGTAAAAGTAATAGACTGAAGTATTTGTGCTGCTATCATCCAAATATTTGTAATAATTCAACAATAATAACCCGTCGCCAAATCGTGCTATTTTTCAGATCTTGTTGAGGGATTAATAGGGCATTTCATATTCCATCCAAATGAAGCGCGGATAAACACAAAGAACGCACAGTCTAAAGCGCGATTATAAAACAATGTCAAAGACAGTCATACAAAAAAGCAAAATATGCGTAGAAGAAAAAGGATCGCGCAACTGTAATCATGGTGTAAAATAAACATACTTTGTCAACCCTCGCCCCACTGGAGGGATCGCCCCCTGCTGATCTCCCAAACTATTGAACGAATTTTGCCAAACCACACATCACTCGAATAGGCATTGAAAGGGGGTTTAGAAAAACAGCATCGGTTTAATTTCTAAGGTCATCCTCGGGCTAATCTGAAGGTCAAAGGTCAATTGTAACCAATTTTAACAAATTTCCACTAGATAATGTGAAAAATTCCGGTTAATCGACGAATAATTTATTAAAGGTGCACCATATTTCACGCACAACCTGTGCGCATCATCAGGTAAATGAATATTCAACGTGCGACCAATTCCAGGAGATGAACCAATACAATGTGTGACGTCAGCGCGAACATAGAAATACATCAATGAATGAACTAAAGGACTAACATGGTATTTTAGAAACAATACTACACTAACAATGGTCTAAAAATAAGAAAGTCAAAAGACAAAGTACATTTCATGTACATAAGTTAAAGCGAAGTAGTAAATAATTAGAAAAATCAGAAAAAGCAAAAAATGTTCGGGACGGAAAGTTCACAACGATTAACACAATCAACACATTTTGAGTGCTATGCTTCTAAAAATATACGTTTCTTGTAGTTCGGCTCATGCTTAATTATCTCTGAAGACTGCCACTCAATACGGTGATTTTCATTAATTGAATGTTCAGCTATTGCAGACTTCTTAGGGTACATTAACCGAAGGGCTGATTTGTGTTGATTGACATGCGTTCCGAAACCATTCCCTGTCTGGCCAATGTAAGATTTGCCGCAGTCAGTACATGGGATGCGGTAAACAACTCCTCTAGTTGAAGTCGGTTCTACTTCATCCTTACGGTGTTTTAAAATGTCCTTTATCTTGCACACTAGCTTATGATACACAGCAATATGATTCCATTAGATAACTATTTAAAATGGAAAATGAGAACAAAAACGAATAAACAATGCACTAATCGAAAGGTGTGGTTTAGGTGGTTACTAAAGCGATGATTAATTATTAATCGCTCTGAGATTGCATCATTGTATTAGATGAGGTCAAACGTCAATTTTAAAATAGTTCTCACGCCATAAGTATCGCGCCAAATTCATAATCCTTCTGTCAGAAGTTGCATAATACGTAGGAAGTAAGCCATTAGAGATCTGGTGGCCATGTCTTGCTTGGTTCAAAAGATATTCAAAAAATTCGCCAGGAGGGACGAAAAACGCCCACCCCTCAGTGGGGCTATGAATAATCCTTATAACTAATGACATAATATCTAAAAACAAATAATAGACGGCGCACTGAAAATTGAATTAAATATTTCGAATTAGCATGCAGATAATTCTAGAATCCAATTTATGTTTTGTTTTCGAACGTTTGTCAATAAGTTCTGTTTGCGTTTTCTAAAAATATATTAGCATCGCTATGAAAATCATATGTTTCTCACCAAGTTTGAAGGCTTTTAGTATTTGAAAAAGATGGTAGAGAAACCATTTTAAACATTTTCTCACTCTTCGTTGCAATCGTTTGAAGCTATGTTATAGCACTGAGTCATGTTTTTGCATCATTACTATATTTCTGTTATCAACTGATAGCTTTGTATTGACTTTCCTAAGCTGCCTACATCAGGTTGCCGTTGATTGCTTTCAAGTTAATTTTTGCTTTGTTAGAAGTCATTAATTGATTCTATATGGACATGCAATCATCTGTTGTATATTCCTGCAATAATAATCGTGGTTAAAATTTGTGTCTGTAACTTATCGGGCATGCCCGAGCTCACAATATTCTCCTCAAAGAAAGTGTTAAATCCGTTAATTTAGTATGATTCAAAACTTGAGAAAAAATCGCATTCGTTTGGTATTTTCAAAAATTCAAAACGACCAAAGAACCAAAAATTACAAAGAACAATTTCAAACTTAATACTATCCTGAACTGAGCTATAGGCATGGCATGGGTTTCAGAAATTAAAAATTCTGCAAAAAACATAAACTTCAAATTTTTCGCATTGGCAGAACCGGCTTATGAGCTTAATTCTGTGAGAGAGACATGCTTAATTTCAGGCTTTCATAAATATGTACCTGTGAATTGATGCCCCAGATGTCCAAATATATTTTTATCTCTGTAGTGTCTAATTTATTTTTTAACAGTCTATTTACTTGAGAATTTCTAGTATTTCGCATTTGAATTATTTCCCATCTTCGAAAGTCATCACCAAAAAGTAAAAAGAGCACTTTTTCATTTGTCGGACGACTACAATATTTAAGACATTATTTCCAAAATTAACAAGTCATTTTGTTTCTAGTAGAAAGGTTTTAACAAATTTCTAGCAATTGAAATTGCCACACTCGCATATGCATCACCCGTCACTCATTCTCCTGTTCTTCAAAGAACATGCCGAGCAACACATCAAATATTAAGTTAGCAGAATTCGGAGAGACAATATGGAAGGAAACATTGAAAGTCAACATATCTAATGGTTGTAGAAATAATTTTTGCTGAATATTTCATGCAGTATATTATTTCAATATGATGATGGATATTTATCTCGCCAATCGACTTATAAAACAATTAAGAAAATTGTAATAATCTGCATTTGTTGCAATTGATATTATGGTAATTACTTTTAATTACCCTGTAGGTTCATCAATGTCTGGATTATCAACCAATTAAGGCTCTTGATATGATTTAGATGTCCAGTTGTTATTCCATGTAGGAGGACTTCTTGCTTATATCGCATTTGCGTTAATATTTTCATAATCTCTTATCTACAATTAATTGCAGTTTGCTGTTTTTTAATTTACAGTTAACAATTTGCTGATGCCTTATCCAATAGAAACGTAAAATGAAATTTCAGATATTGCTTTCGATAATTTAATTCAATAATTCATGGAAGATTTTGTGTGGAATCAAGAAAATATAGACTACAATGTTCGGGTCTGGCCAGACCCATCTTGATCATTTACCTAGTATTTACAGAAAGGGTCATTTACCTGTCAATAGACATTAGGGTCGTTTAACCGTCAATAGATTTTGCTTGTAGAAATAATTTGCTTTGATTAAGGGGAAAGAATCAGTTGCGAATACATGACAGACAAATACACGAGTTTTGAAGACACTGATTACGGAAATATATTCGTAGTTTTATACTGCTAATTCGCCATTTTTTGCATGTCCCGAAGGATGACGAATTATCCGGAAGACAATGTACTTTCTAAATGACATCTTTGGCTAGTCATTCCTTATAAAGCGATGTAACGGGGAACTGTTCTTCTCTGTCTCATAAAATGTGACAACAATATGTCACTAGAATGTAATAAAATGCGAAGAAAAAATGCTCGATGCTTCGAGTAAAAATCGCTCGTTGATAGCATCACGTTATTGTATCGAATAATCACATGTTTTATTGACATTTTAGCTCTATATATCATGTGTTATATATTAATAACACAATGCCATCATGTAATATAGAAAGGCCAGTTGAGCAATGTAGTCAATTGTCAATATATTCATTGATCCAATTTTGATGAATTAGTTGAAAGAAGTCGCTTTCTTCACCTTTTTTAAATATTTATTTCGGTAGGAACGCATTTTTGGCCACACTCCACAGTTGATGCCATTTAAATTTCTATAAATATGCAGAATGGTGCATCTTTTCTCACAATGCTTTGTCATGTTTATTCTCCAACAAGTTTTCAATCTTGTCTTAATCAAAATGAAGTTTGCTTAAAATCAGCATTTTGCTGTCACGAAAATGTCAAGTTGTACTTATCCCATTTGAAAATTGTACTGCAATCGTATTCTTGTTTAGAATGGAAAATTGCGTCTACTTATTTCTGTGAAATTCTCAAATTGCAGGAAATTCTGCTAATTGACCTTGCCATTTGCTTGATTGATGTCTCAATGGAAGATGGGATTCATGAGCACTTAAACTGATAGTCCAATTTCCATTTTGTTGTTCTTTTCAAGATCAATCACGGAAGCCTCTCTGCCATTATCATTCTCACCATATTCGCGAAATTCATCAGATGAAAGTTAACCACAACGAGGCATGTTCCAGTCCATAGGCCTTATCCCTTCTTAGAATAGAATGCTTGAACCATCAGTGTGGAAGACATGCAAGCACACCTTCTAACCCATGGACGGTTGGTAACAGTACACAGGTTGTTCGGTAAATACAAATCTAATTTTCTTGAAAATATTGTAATATACATTGTTTTTACTATAACTAATACCGACCTTTTTATAAAATGCAGCTAGTGTCGGTTGTCTTAATTAGCCCATTGTCTAATGAGCAATTTGACCGTCAAGTCGGCCAGACATTGATGATAGAATAGAATGGATCTGTATTAGCCACCAATAGCGGGGAGCGCATTAAAAAAACAAAAAAGAAAGTAAAATTTTATGCAGTGAGCAATAATAAAAGTTTCTGGCAGTATTTGATAAAAGAGTTTTTGAAACGCTTGGTCTGGCTTCTGGGCATGCGAAGAAGGCAGCTATTGCGTGGCGTTGGATTCCTTGCATCGATCATCTCCCTCAATGGATGTTGCTCTGTCTTTTCGATCTTCACAAAGAGGGAATTACACGATTTGTCAGCAAAGTCAAGTGTGTCAATGAAGTTGCTGCAGTCACCGTTTATAATTCGGAGAACTCGTTTCTCGACCCTTGAAAACAAGCGTAGCAGACATTTGGGAGCATTGCAGAAGCATTGGAACCCGTGAATTAGGATGGGTCGGATTAAGGCAGAACACACGCGGAATAGTGAAGTGGCGTCCATACTGGCTCTTTTAAGGTTTCTTATAATGAAAAGCCTTTTGCAAGCTTTTTTGGTGACATTGTCGAAATGAACGTTCCAACGGAGATCGTTTGAAAATGTAACGCCCAATATTTTCAACGATGTCCCGGACGGAATGAGGATCTTGTTGCAGTCAAAGATATCGTCGACAAGCAAACTTGATTTTGTGATAATGTTCATCACCTGGCACTTAGATGGATTCAATGGGAGTCCTGATGATGTTGATTCCCGCTCAGTGCCTCAACTATCACATTCGACCCTATTGTTTGACATCAGGTGACGGCTGATAGTTTCCGCGAGGGGAAAGTAGCAATGCAATAAGAGAATAATACCCCATGTTGGAAGCAAACGAAGAACTTTGATGACGTGACTCTGACTTGGGCTGCGCTTGATCATTTGAATTCACTAAGAGTATTATCTCAGTACACACAGTAGCATCTCAGTACACGAAACTTTTCAACTAACTATGTAGCTGTACATTAGTGTACAATTCATGTCATTTCCTGAACATTGATGCCATTTAAACATTTCCTCAAAGATGAAATCAATCTTTTAAGGCATGAATAATTTCCATGTAGCTTTCGAGTCAGTGGATTACGGATGATCTATAAAACGAAGCTGGAGACAATACAGTGATACCTGAGATAAAAGTAGTGAATGCCCAACTTGCAAACCCACAGCGCGCCCGCTCCAACCACAAAGCCACTAAGCCACTTGAACTAGCCGGTCAAGAAGTGCTTCATGCGTTGCTTAACAAGGCAAGACATTTCTGAGCCGTAGCAACTTGTAAAAGATATAGCAATTTCTAGGACTGGACAAGACGTGGCTCAAAGAATCAGCTGCCGATCTATTTCTCTAAGATATCCGAACTCAAACTTAAGAATAAATTTTAGCACATCACATACTGCTTATCATTTACAATGAACAGTAGTATATACCACTTTTCTTACAACAGACTAGTGCAAATTAGAAGATCAGATTTTTTGTGTTGAATCTGCCAGAGCTAAAGCATTGCAGCATACTGTACATGCAGATTTCTGACTCCCGGGTCGGTGGCCGGGGTTTTCAAAACCGGGTGCTCGGGGATTGGACGATCGCTGACGTCTCTATACCTCAGTTGGCTATAGGCCTTGATCGTCAGACATTATTTGGCTAAATTATGCCATTATGCGCTATTCAATTTCCACATAGCATACGTGAAATGCATGAATGGTAGGTCTACAGGTACTCCGTATTCGCGAGAGTTGCCTATTACAACATAATATAATACAATTCAATTATTCGCACTTTGGTATCATGTTTTGTACGATGATCAGTAACACGCTTAAAAACTTATTTACTGATCTAATTAGTTATAGGCCTACTTTATAATTTACGAAAATGTTAAATGAATTTTTTAGTCAATCAAACATAAGCAAAGTGAAAGCAAATAATCAAAGTTGTTCGTACGGGCATTGATATTATAATAACCTATGATCGGCAATGATATAAAATGATATCATTTTTCATCATCTTGTTTTTTTATAATGAAAATGTACCATTTTTAGTGAATTATACGTAGGCCTACACCGTAAATAGATCTAGTCATACGAATTTTTTGATTTACACAGCTACCATGATACTTTTACTGCTCTTAGCAATGATACTAAAATTAGGTTCATGTAGCCATATATTCTAAATAATGGAAGACCGATGAAGCAGTTTAGTCATACAAGGCTATTTTTGTATATCAAAAATTAACTAGGGCCTGTGGCCTATACAGCAGACATTGCAAGTTTTGATTTAAGCTTTCTACACTCGAATTACATGATGTGCCTACAATATGCAGTTGGTTAGGCCAACAGTATGTCTCAAAGCAGTCAAGACTTCAAAAACATCAAGACAGTTATTAATGAGTTCAATGTTCAATCATAGGCCTATACTGGAAGTCTGAAGTAACTAGCAATGTGTGAGATATACACTGCACATGTAGAGCTAACCCCAGAAAACGGAGGTCTTTATTAACCAGAATCTTAATTATCTAAGTCCGAAATGTCGAGCTTTGACCGCACTCGTATTTCCAAATTTCAAAGCCTCGTTTACATATTACTAATAATTTATTCATAATAATTGGTGCACCTGCCGTCCTGCATTGTTAGACAATCTGTGTGATAGACAGACTGACAGACAGTAACATGTTGCTTTTCGCTACATGAATCAACCAGTGGGGAAGGACATGGGTAGAACAAACGAAAGAGACTGAATTTGCTTTAATACAAAATGCCAAGAATCTGTGGTTAGAAAATATAATGGAACAAAATTTTTTGAAGATATCATTTCATATCATTTTTCAAAAATAAAATGATAAAATAATATCATTTTTCCTCAGAAAAAATGATATTATTTAATCATTGCCGATCTTTGATAATAACATTGATACAATAATAAATGCGCATATCGAATCCCGCCTCCACAAGAATGCTTTACGCGGTCAAAAAAATTCTAAGTTCCAACATAATAAAAAATTTTCTAGCAATAAAAGTTCTGAGATGACATTTTTCATCATTGACTGTGCTGATGTTGCGAAATGTTTTGTCTACGACGTGCAAACTTTATTTAAAGTGAGATATATTTCTTCACTTGTGAGGGAATTCTAGTGATTTGCAGCGTCAATTTAGAACTCACTCCACTACAATTTAATTTCAGATCTCTTTAGCTGACGCGTAAGAATCTGGAAAAATGAGATCGCCAAACTTGTCTTCAATTTTTTATTTTAATGAGTGTCCCAAGATCGAGCGGGAGTGTTGCTGTACCTACGTCAATCAAAATCTATCGCGTGCAGTTAGCTTATCAAACAATCTATCCACTATCCACTGTCAAATGCACGGGTAGTAGGCCTTCAGGTTGCATTGAAATCCATTACTCATTGCACTTCTAAGCTGGACATGTTATATAAACTATCCCATGTAGTGAAATTATTCAAGATCTGGAATAATTCTACAATAGATTGGTTGAGGAACACGCAATGCCTCCAAAATTCACACAGGCTAAAATATATGATTCTGGAAACTTTATTTGAGTAAAGTAGGGTAACTGCATGCATAAGTTGCGGGTGATCATCTTTTAACTGTTTAAAGAACAGTTCGCAATATTTATATCACAAAACATGCGTGTACATACTCTCAAATTATGCTACATTTACATACTCTTTATTGTGTAATAGTTGATTAACTAATTTATTCTAGACTGAATGTCGTCAACGGTCGACATGGGTCTGATTAAATTAACCGGCTTGTCTTCAAATTTTGCGACCGGCTCCAACCCTGCCGCACGCAGTTAAGATTAACTAGCGAAACATGAGCTTGGAGATTGATTTAACAAAAGTGGAACCAATCAAGAGTGACTTACTCACACCTTGAGCGACCGCTTCAAGATAGATTTATCACAGTCTCGCTAGCTACGGGCCCAGGTGCTTTGCGCACCATATTTCAGAGTTGGCGCATTTTTGCAGACTGCATTACCTTAAGGCGGTTTTTCTCAATTGTGGCAAAATTCATCTTAGTCAGTATTAGTCACATTTTGCACAAACTGATTTGCGCTCTTTTTTCTTCTGGAAAGAGATGTACATCTTTCAATTTCAGCATTACTCTGAGCCTGTTGATGATTTCTGGCATTGAATAAAATGTCTACTAACATTTTTCAGCTGAGGATACAAGTAGAGCTGAAACTATTAGACAATATTCAAAAATGTTGATTATGATTGAGATCATGATTAAAGTGTTCAAAAGTTTGATTATGATTATGATTGATTAAGGTGTTCAAATTGCGACTATGATTAATGTGGTCAGTCTCTGTATCATGAACGCTGGATGGGTTGAATATGTTTATTACGACTTTCAGACACTTTGTTGAATCAATGTTAATTTTGGTGCGTTTAAGTAATAATCTAAATCGTGATAAAAATGCTTAATACTGTGCAGTGATGACAGTTTTTATTTAAACTCGTCTCCTTGTTCAATTAATAAGCTTACTGCATTAGTATTGCTGCTATTATTCGATTTCATCAGCGAGATCATAGCGTACAAACTGACGAAAATATTGAATCCAGTGGTCAATTGAGTATGTTTTGATTATGTAAGGCACACGCAAAGAGAAAACATCAGAGAGAAGATATTCCATGACGAGGCGTGAACGCATGTTCATGACCATGCATCAACAACTGGGACTCGCGACGACATTGTGTACTTTCCGTCCTGACGTATACGTAAGTACTATAGTCAAGCTGTCACTCTCATTGGCGGCCGAGTTCTGATCTCAACTGATGTTCGGATGACTAGAATTAAATTTAATCAAATTTGCTGATTAATTAACGTAATTTTGATTATGATTAATGATTGAACAAAATTTCAATGACGTGATTATGATCAGCAACAAAAAGTTAATTGATCAAGATTTTGATTGATTAAATGATTGATTTATCCAGATACAAGTCAATATACAAATATTACAGTCCATTTGCAATGTAATACGGGTAGGTCTAAATTTGAATGGATCATTTCGGAAACATGTTATGGAAAGATAATACCCGACGAGTTAGCAATCTAGTAATAACACATTTTACAACTTTTTTCAAATCACTGTCATTGTCTCATAGAAGGTTAAAAAATATACATGCACATTGGATGCTTATGTCTAACAACAAAACACAATTGTCTTGAAAATTCGGTTATTTGCATCATTAGCCCAATAGATATATCGAATATTTTGAACGCGTGCAAGTGAGAGCCAGATGATCCTTTATGCTTTGATACCTTGCTATACTGTGTCAGGAAAATCATCTTGAAAATGTCAAAGAGTGAGACTGGCTTCTCCGACAAAATCAGGTCTTTCACTTCAAGATAGAACACAAATTTAATTTCAATCTATACATCCATGAAACAGTCAGTCACGTCTCTACAATTTCCCACTAGCCATACTGCCTGACAGAAAAAATTTCATCATCTAAATTTTTGGTTTTGAGGTTAATTGATAAATGAAAGTAATAGTTTCAGTAATTCTAAGCATGGTCAGAGTGTGAAGATTTTTTGTCACGCAGCATAGTTACTAGTTCGAACAATTCAGTAGGAGGATTAATACGGAAGCGCTATGGATTGATTTCTAAATGAAAAATCAGAAGATCGGGTTACAGAAGAATTGACAGTTGACAAGTTTAAATCGGTCACGATCCGTCACGAAATGTTTGTTCTTCCATGTCTCTTATGCATGTGTTTTACCTGTCTTCTGAAAACAGCTCAAAGCTATGGAAGTATCATGATGATAATTACAACCAATCACAAATGTGCTTTATTTCAAGAAAACAGAATTTGAGAACTAGATCACGAAGGTTTTTAATCATTCTTACAACAGAAGATTCATTTCATTTCAGTCTCTCAGTTTTTCGGTTTAATCTGAATTGAACTCCGTGACCACACGGAAAGTTGTTCAATATTACCTTGATTACCTTATTACCTTATCCATTGCTGAAGGAGCCCCTCCTCAAGTGTCGTCCACCTCTGCCGGTTGATCGCGTGCTGTCGCCAGTGCTGGTTGCAGTATTGGACCAACTCATGGTCCCACCGTCTTGGAGGTCTCCCAAGTTGTCTGGAACCTATTCTTGGATGCCACTCGGTTACTCTCCGGGTCCATCTTCCGTCTGTCCTGCGCATTATGTGACCAGCCCATTGTCATTTACTTAACATGATGGTTAATATGATAGTTGGCATAGAAATAGAATGACTCACGCATTGACAGAGAAATATTTGTCAGGAAACATAGAAATAGAGTTGGTCACCAACTAAAATTAATGTTAAAGTTCGGATGATGTTTGATTGTTCATGAGGTTTAGCGTGATTTTATGATGAGTGATTCTGCTTTTCTTGTGTGTTTTGTTTTTGTTGATATTTTGAGGTTTTTGTCATTGGGTGGATGGATATGCATAGAAATTTCTGATGCTGGTTTCCCTGAAATATGCTCTCGAATTATTTTTTGCAATTTTCGTCGAGTTCTCCGATGTAGCGATCGGGGCATCGTTCACAAAAGTATTCGTAGACAACTGAGGAGGACTCTTCGAACTTAATGGGATCTTTGTTACGGATTAAGTTTTGACTTTTCTAAGTATTGAAGGCTACTACAATTTTGCTGTTTTTAAAAATTTTATTGATTTTGTGAGTACGTTGTATAATTTCAGCGGCTGAGCAAGCAGTATATGGTAATTTACAAGAAATAGCTTTCTTTTTTTCATTGTTTCTTTGGCTCATGTTAGTTGTTGAAAATACTTTATCTATAAGTGATGATTTGTAGCCATTTGACAAAAAGATTTCTTTTATTTTGGATTTCATTTCTTTTTTTTTTGTTGGTGTCACTTGTGAGTTCTCGTACTCACATCTCGTAAAGAGCGCACGTACAGCATTAGTTCTGTGCCCGATGGGGCTATAACACTCTTGATGGGTATATTGAAGGGAATTAGTTGGTTTTATGAACCATTGCAATTTGATTGTATTGTCTTCAATGTATATTGTCATACCCAAGAAATTAATTTTGCCCTGAGTTGGATATTTCATTGTAAACTGAATGGATGGGTGTTGAGAGCTTAAATTCCGTAAAAAAGTTCTTGCTTCGTTTTCAGTTTCAAATATTGCAAATGAATCGTCCACATATCTAATGTACAATTTTGGAGCACCAATGTTCTTTTATACCATATTCATGGGGAGCGAGGCATGAGTCCATACTCAGACCTTCGATTTGAATATAATGCTTATTGTTAAAACGGAAAGGCTCTTGAGTACATGCTATCTCCAGTAATTGTCTTTGAGCATCGTTATTGATAAGCAGAGAATTTTGAGGGATAATATCGATTATGTGTTTGATCGTATAATGTACTGGTATGTTCGCAAATAGCTGTGTGACATCAAAACTGGTTAGAAAAATGTTCTCATTAGAAATTACATCAGTGCTCGTTATGATTTTCTGAGCAGGAAAACTGTCTTTCACTGAGAATGAAGAAGGTTTCAGTAAATCAAGTAACCACTTGGCAAGATTGGAAGCGCATGAATTCACCATCGATAAAATTGGGCGCATAGGTGGGTCAATGTCACTTTTGTGCAGTTTGGGTAATCCGCATGGCTGACTTCCAACACTTCTTAGGAGTTGATATTGTTCCGGATTCACAGATTGATCCTTCTTCAATTGGAGTAGCTTTCCATTGAGTTGGTCTTCTTTGAGTATAAAGATCCTGTTGCGATTTGGCTTCTCATTTGCTTCCTTGAATTTTCTTGGGTTGTTGAGGATCTCTTCCATCTTTCTTACGCATTACTACCTATCCATTATGACGATACCATTTCCCTCGTCTGGTCTGCTGATATAAATGCTGTTGTCTTTGCAAAAGGACTTCAGTGTTTTAAGAAGCACTTTGATCTTTCTGGGGACTTTTTCTTTCCTTTTGAGAAGGGATTTCCTGTCGCTCTGAGTAAGTTTTTGATATCCTCATCTTCGCTGGGTGAAAGAGTCTCTGAATGTTTTGTTTGTCGATATAGTACTTCGGTCTCCACATTCACATTGATTTCCTTTGGTTCTCGAGACCAACACATTTTGAGTCCATATTGAAGGGCTTCTTCTTGCTTGCTTGGATAGCGTCCTCTTTGAGATGTTCACAATCTTGGCTTTTGGTGGAGGTGGGGCAGCTTGGGTTACTGCCACGCAGGGGTTGGGAGAATTTTCATGCAGTAGGGAGACAACTTAGAAGGAATGTCAATGATATTATGTTAAGATAGTATCGAACAAACAACCAGAGAACAGCTACATATTAAACATGCTAACTGCGAATCTCGATTTCGCTCGGGAATGGCTGCATATGAAACATAGAGTTGCATCGAGGAATATGAACTAGGATTTCTGATGATTCCTGATATTGGATAAAATGGCTCTAGGCAGGTCTGTTTCCATTGTTGAATGCACTTTTTATGGATGCAGCTCAATATTTAAGAGATATATTTAAATAGTATTTTCAAATGACGAATTTATCAATTTTTATTGGAGCACTAACTACACTGGGATATTACGGTATCATAATATCAAATAATTAGCTAAGAAAGTTCCCATAATATGTTAATTGCATTGCTCAATAGAACCTACTTCATAAATTGAAGAGGGGTCTCATCCGCCTCCAGGATCTCGATGCGCGTCGGGGCATCGTTTGGTTAGGGTTAGGAATCAAAATAAAGGAATGTTATGAGAAATTCGGAATGAAACTTCAGACGAAATAGGTTTAATTAAAGTTGTAGAAGTCCTATAATTACAATCCTTTGTAATTATACATGAAAACTCCCGTCGCAATTATTATACCTAAGTTGAAAGTTGTCTGCTTCAATTCCTCGGCTTAAATCCGATATTAAGCTGAGAAATAAGTTGGCATAGGCATGAGGGGACAAACATGTAATTGTGAAGACAGCCATCATTTCTTTTAGAATGTGAACTTAAACTCCTATCCATGAATTCAATTTAGCCAAGTAGATCTCCTGTCAATTCAAGTTGATTGATCTTCGCCAAAATTCTCTTCATTTCGATGTGTAATCCATTATCTTCAAATTCATCTCATCTGACATGATTATCTATTCATTGACTCACATACAGAGAAATGCAAATCTACTTAATCTTCTGTCCACAGACTTTCTCAAAAAAAATTTTAAATTGTGCATGTCAGATATTCTCCTTTTTTGAAATTTTCTAGCAGCAAGACATTGCGTAAATTGATTATCGTAAATTTTGAAAATAAACTGTCAAATCTATCAACGTATCATGGAACGCTTTAAGTCCTCTTCATCACTGCAGATGTCAATCACAAGATTATTGTTATAAACTCATTGTTAAATATTTTCACTCTTCCCAGAATATCTGCTCGAATGACTTAATGAGAAAATGGAGTCAATGTGATGTGTGCGGATGGATGGACGCTTTTTCTGAAAAATAGAAGCGTACTTTCTACATTTCCCGCGGTTTTTCATATTTTCAAAAGCGATTTATACTTGCTGCAGAAAGTTTATTGTTGATCTATGTCTATATATTGTGAATTTATATCTCATACATGTCCATGACATTTATATTTTGAAAGATACTCTGAAAGAAACTTACCTCATAAATAATATTTGAAAAGAAAAGCCTCATCAAAAAAGCTGCATTTTGGCTTCGTTTCATTCATTTGTTCCGAGCCTTAACATTATCTTTGTGTGATGCACGCACAGAATTAAATATTTTGTTTATCTGCGCACGCAGATGAATCTAATTCTGTGGGTGCACGTGCAACTGATGCATGTACAATGTACATATATAGTTAATTAAGTACATAGTTTTATTATTTTACTGTTACATAGTTTGTATTCCCCTTTTCGATTCAAATTTCGGCTGGAAGTTCCATCCAGCACTTTTGGCTATGTTACTAATGATATGAATGTATGCGGAACAGCTTTCATATAAACATTTGAAAAACGCTTGGAAACATTTAAAAAAAGAAACTTGAAAATTGAAGTGGAGGTGCGATGCAGATTATTTGAGTCTTCCCCCGACAGCAATGTTTTGCAGTTAGTTTGTGTCGTAGAAAGAAAAGGTCATGACACTATTTCTATAAAGCAAGAAAATATAGTGTCTATATTTACTTCACTTCATTCGCAAAGCGCTGGCAAGACTTTATACAATTAGTACTAAGTCTTGCCAGCGCTTTATACTATAGTATACACATCCATATACTAAAATCAATTGATTTTGTGCGCAATTTAGTTATATGCAAGTACCTAGTTGTTGATAACCGCGGCATACTACCACTATTATAACCAGTGAAATATTGATCGATGGAAATAATTCATCCATTTTCATGATCAGCAATATTCAATTGCACTTTTTGACGCCTTCTAATTGCGAGACTCATATTTTCGGTTTTACTCTGGCGAGCCCTTCACTGCATCCATCAAAATTAAGTCAAAATGTAACAAAATTTCACATCGATATCAAATGCGCCTAAATTGAAATTGCTGCAAATTTGTGTGTCAGTAGGATATTCGGGTCGGCAGTTTCGAAAATGTTCCCACTCGTATTCTGGTCGATGGATGCATACAAAAAAAACAGACAATGAAACTTTCCTCCGATCATAAAATTACTTAAATTCAATGAGCTCTGCCCGGCCGAGGATTCAGCAATTCTTTCTCTTCAACGTCCTGCTCTAAGTGCAAACGTATTCAAATGGTCATCTTGAAACTAAATGCATTATCTACCCTGGCAGTTGCTGTTGTATGGCCGATCGCCTGTGATGGAAGTAATTGCAATTTCTCGGTCATCTTTGGATCAAAGTGAAGTCAATTTTCCAATAATGACAATATATGTCCGGCTGCCAGCGCGAGTTTTTACAAATCAACCTTGTTTAGATTCGGAAGAACATTGGGCACTGAGGTTTTCTTCCATCTGGTCGAGCGATTTAAAAATCTCATTCTCATTCTTCTTTGCACAGTGTACCTATTTTAAAAGTCTTAGGTTTGACCCGACCAAGGCTTGAGCCATGGTCTCCAGGACGCAGAGCGAACACTCTACAACAAGGCCACAGCACGGGTTTTTACAAGGGACGAGGCTGAAAATTAGAATTTCACAGAATGACATGCACACTGCTATGCGAATCCCGGAAGCTCCTAATTCAGTGTCGTTGAACAAACAGAGACACACAAGCTGATAGCAGATCTACCTGATCCGCATTTTAAATGTAATGTTTGTAAACTTTTGATATCGACGCGTTCGAAGTTCGAAAATGATGTAAATGTCCATGAATGTCTTCAAGTACCAATTTTAAGTGTACCATTGTTCATCGTTACGATCGAGCTAGGTCTAGTCTAAATTTGTCGGAGTGTTGCTAAGGACACGCAGTTATCCAAACTATTTTCGAGGGGGAGCAGGAATCTCATATTTTCAAGAAAATTGATAGGATGTGTCTGTCCACAGCTTCAAATGTCACATAAATGACGCCACCTTTGTCACATAATGATGTCTATAGTGCTACTATCTCAGTTATATCTAGCAGACAAAATAATGAAATTGCAAATCCAAAACAAACAAAAGTTTCAAAATAAGTAATATTTATGTAATGTTTATAATTATGATAATTATGATGTTTCTGTCATTCGTGTGATAATTAATTACGTAGATGCTTTTATGTAAGTCATAATTTCATTTGTACTTTGTCCATCGACTACAAGTAGTTGGAATTGAGTAAGATGCTCAATTTTTTTAAAAATTCAAAAAACTCCCAATTTTCAAAAGCATTATTGAATACTAGTACATATACTTTATATATGTCAAATTTGATGTTCCATGGGTTAAATTTAGCCAAATTTAAATTGGTTATTGGAAATACGTAAAAACTAAAAGCCACAAAAACTGGAATCGTTGATATTATAGATTTTGAGCAATATTACAAATGTATCCCCATTCCCGAGGCGAGATGGAGCTAAGGTGGAGAATGAAAATGAGAGGAGAGAGAGGCGGTTACTTAGATTCAGTTATGAGTAGGGAACCGGGTGACAAGTAGTCAATATATAGCATCCAAGTATGATTTAATCTAGATGGATCTAGATGTTCAGTCTAGGTGAATTTTTGAATTCTATGGGACTTAATAATGTATTTCTGAAGTGGTTGCTGTCTTGTCTTAATTCTCGATCGCACTATGTAATAATTAATTGGAGATGCGACTCATCGGTCATGGTGCTGTCAGGCGTTCCCCAGGGATTAGTGTTGAACCCGTGTTTATTTGCAGTTTTTGTGAGGTCAATGATCGTGACCTGTAGAGGAGTGTAGTTTTTCTTCTATACCTGCCCGTACCCTTACCCGTGCGTACTCTCAGCCGTGAGCAGCATACCCGAATCCGACGGTACCCGTACAATGTGCATGTATCTACTGTATGTATAGAAATCTCACAAATCATAATGCGATCACTATTTTATTCAAGACAAAAAACTAGTTTTGATGGGAATTATGACACCCACTTTTGACGACCTTCGGTCATCTGAAGTGGTGATCATTAGATCATTGTTTTCTAATTCACTGCATTCATTGACTCAATACAATTACTCACTTAATGCTTATTAGTCATTTACTGACGAATACAGAAAATTAAAATCTTCGTGTATTGCTGGCAGATTAAAGTCCTTTTTGCTGAACATCTTAGGATAGAGAATTCCAGACTGCCGATACAAAATAACTTGAGGAAAACATAAGAAAAACCTATGTAACTAAGAAAAGGTAAACGATTAATTAAGGTCGCAATCACTTTTGCTGCCAGTATATTGTGCACATACATACGGAGTTTTAGATGAGACGTTCTCATGCGATGATGAAAATCATCCCAGTAGTCATTATTAATAGAATATAATGCTCACTAATTTGACTAATTGATAGAAGCAGTCCTGATGAGGACTGATGGCGTTCTCCAATCGTTAGATGTATGCACGAAAGCAATGCTGTTGTAACAATTGGATTAAGCAGTTCTTAAAAGAGCTCATTGGAGCTGTCGTGTGACAACGAATTAATATTGATTAGTTTTTGGCCCAATAACCGGTAAATATTGACTTATGATCTTATGACTTGTAACACTACTCATTCGTACTGCTAATTTACTTGCGTTAATTAAATTAAATTAATTAAATTGATCACTAATTGAATTAATCAAAAAATAATTTAATTTATTTTATTTTATTTATTTGACACCTTATCAATTAAAAGATTGTATGTCAATCTTGGAAAAGTTTTTTAAAACTCGACAGTTAAATGCAAAACTTTGACTCTGCCAAGATTTACCAAGAATTATCAAAATACACCGGTGAAGCCAAATTTGGCGAATTTTTGACATTTTGTTTTACTCAATTAGCGCTTCTTAAATGTGGCCACACCCATATTGGTCTATTAAACACATGATCCTCTTGTCAACCTTCCTCAATTAATAATGGCTCGAAACTTTATATGGGTTAGAGTGTTTCCAAGTGTTGCAAAAAGTTGCCAATTCCTCAGAAATCTCATCTTCTTATGATAATCGACTAGAAGAGTGTGGTTGTTGGTTATCTGCAGCATGAACAATCCAGCATCATGGTATATTATCAGATTTCTGACGCTATTTTTATGAGAAACGTCTCCTTCTGGAAATGCTTCTTCAAAGCGTTTTCCTTGTTGCCCTGTTCATTGCACACAAACATTTGCACGACGAGGAAATTGTAGTGATCTCTTGCTCAAACAAGTACAACCATTTTGTTGAAGAAAGTGAATTGAAAAGGAAGCTGTGGCATATCTCTATGATGTATGACATTCTTTCTGGGATCGTGAGATCTCTATTGTTTTTATCGTTTAGTAGAATATGCTTATGTAGATGTCTATTATGTTTGTGAGTGGTATCTTGTTTTATGTGCGTCATGGATTTGTAATTTGAATTATAATTATAGCAGACTTGGGGCTGCATGCACGTCTGGTTATTCTTGATAATGACCTGGGGAATCTAGTATTAGTATTACAATAATACGACATACAACAGAAGCATCGTCTTCTTTTGAGCTGTGATGTGGAAATGTAGAAATTCAATCAATTAATCGATCAAGCATCTGTCTGAATGAAAGATGTACACAAACAAGTAGCAGAAGTACAGCAGCGAATGCGAATGGCAGAAATGTTGTTATAGATGACTATTTGCATGCGCACAACTGACTCAAACAAACAGTTTCACAACAGCTTGCACACCTCTAAGTTTGAACCCGCGACCTTTCCTCTATTCTCTCACAGTTATATTGACACTACATGTCACACACTAAAAGAATAAGTTTGGATTTTTTTACAAGACCAACTTAATCAAAAAGGATGGACTGCGTCCGTAGCGTTGCTTAGATTAACTCGTAGCTGACTCAGATGTCTTCATTGAATTTATATCGATGCAGCCACTAGACAAAGCCATCCACACTCCGTGTAGAGTCATTCTTAATTTATAATTGTCATGCGAACGCTACTGTTGTCTCTGCAATGCAAGTAGTGAAGCATTGAAACCTAAGCGGGGAAATCGCTGTCATTACAGAATTAGACGACCACCTCATCTTCTCTTCTGTTTGCAGTCATGGGGACTGCGCACTTAGAGATAAATCGCAGCAATTTGCAAGCGATATGAGCGCATCAGACCAAGATCCTAACATCGCTTTTGCTTTTACTTTCGGATAAATCCTGATAGGTCTCTTCTCGTTTGTGTTAAGTCAAATTGAGTAAATGTGCCACTACATTTGGGAATGTGCTTTAGACCATCGCATAAATCTGACAGCGGTCATTTACCGCTCACTAACGCTGCACAGCACTCACGCATTTATGGAAGTGGTATACACACGGTAACACATTCGGAGTCTCTTTGGAAATGCATCGAGTCAGATTCTATGTTCTACCTCATGTTGAGATGCAGTGCAGTCTCGGAGGTACAGTACACTGCATTTGCTATCTAGTTCAAAGAATTCACCTACGCATTATCAATTTTTGGATTTCTTATTTGTTGAGATATAATGGAAGCTTGTCAACGGTTTGTTGTATAACTTTCGCACTTGCATGAGCAAAAATTGCAATAAAACTGTAGCAAATTCTATCTTGTCACCATTATCACAGTGAGCAATATTATTATTTTATGCCAATGCTCACGTTTATTGACTACAAATTAAATTTAGAAAGCATGTTCATGATATGAAAACTAATAAGAAGTATACTTGAAAAAGATTTCCCTTCAAAATTCATTTAACGGATATTAAGTTTTTTTCAGAGATAAGTTTCTATGGAGTGGTTGATGGTGTTTTAAAAAATATCTTGTCTAAACAAGTGAAAAAGTCAGTAAGTCAGTAAATGGTTATTTTCAAAATGTTTTGAAAACAATCGAAGAACATTCAGCAGTGACACATTGAACACACTGAAACACATTCATAATAAAAGGTGAAAAGAATGCGCACGGTCAAAAAAAATGAAGCATAATTTTAATTAAGGAAGTAGAGGTGAATGAACTTTTGATCCCTACTTTGGATTTTAATTAGTCATTTTTTTTGGAGATCAAGCGCATCTAGTGAATTTCACCGATTCCCTCATCAATATGAATACAAACAAGTGTATGACTTCAAAGATTCCAACATGTTGCCAATTATTCAACGCATGCAAGCCATCAATTTTCCCATATAATTCTCGGAACTTGATCTTGATGAGATGTGCATGATTTTTTACGACCATCTAGGAGATTGTTTGTCACTACTTTCGTGTGATACAATTAAATGCTCAGCTAAGGATAAGCCGTGGATTACTACGGTGGTCAAAGTCCTCATCAACAAGCGGTACAGGGCGTATAGATCACGAAATTGGACTCTGTATGCTCATTATCGGGACAAAGTCAAAGAACATATACTGTCGGCGAAACGTGAATGGGGCTTGAGAATGCACACTAAGGGTACATCAATATGGGACATTCATAAGAAGGTCATAGGGACTTACAAGGACTCTGAATGGCTTCCTAAATGTGATCCCGATGCATCTATCAGGCAAATTCTGGAGACTTTGAATCTCAAATACATCTCTTTTATGCAAGAAGACCCAATTCAGTTTCGACCAACTCCTGTAATTATTCCCTTCGAGTTCAAGACACATGAAGTTGAGCCTATGCTATCTCGTGTTTATCCCAAGAAAGCTCATGGTTCTGACGAATTCCCCTCGATTATTTGGGTAAAGCTGGCTTCTGCCCTTGCTGAGCCTTTATGTCTCATCTTCAACAAGTGCTTAGAAGAATCAAACCTTCCAAAGATGTGGAAACAATCTGACATCATACCATTACCGAAAACAAAAAACCCAAATCTATGTGAAACTCACCCCATATCATTGCTTCTAGTCCGGGAGCTAGCGTGAAGTTGTGCAGGGAACGAGGTAGTACATAAAACTTTCACATAGCATAGTACACCTCTAACCTACTGCAAAACTTCGCGTCTGCCGGATCAGATCATTTGCTTTTCAGAGTGTGACACTCACATCAACCCACCGAATGCACTTATTGGGAGTGTGCAGCTTGTGTCACCCCTCAGACAGCTCCAACTCTCCGCAGAATCCGCAGAAATGCGGATATCCCTTCGCAGTCACGCTCACAGCCCTTCCGTACCACTTGTGAAAATCGCCTGTGCCACTCGCATCAACCCAACGAATACACTTATTAGGAGTGTGCCAGCTTGTTCTACCCTTCAGATCATTTCCTTTCATCTTCATGCACCACTGTCTACAAAGTTAAACACATTCAGATTTGGTGAGTCTCTTAATGTCGGCAAACATAAACATTTTGAGCAACTTTATCGACATTCAACCACATTCTTGCATGCATAGCCGATCAGAAGCTTCATAATATCGCATGCACATCATCGGAAATGACCTGAAGACATTCCATGTCAAAAATTATGACTCTGAGCTTAGTACTTTTCGTTTAATCAGAGAAAACATACAAAATTTCAGTTTAGCCAAAAAACTGCAATCTGCGTCCCATTCCATTTACATGTGTTTTTCTTTGATCTTGTCTGACAAGAAGAGGAACTCACTAGAACTCGGCAGACGTGCCGATTCGAAGTAGGCATAGGGTGTACATCATTCTCAGAAAGTCTCACTTTCGGCCCCGTTCCCTGCAGAAACTCGTTCTGGCTGCCGGAATAGAACCAATTCCACAGAAATCTCATCTTCTTATGACAATCGACTATGAGAGTGTGGCTGTTAGTTATCTGCAGCATGAACAATCCAGCATCATGGTGTATTATCAGATTTCTGACGCTATTCTGTGACGCCAAACTGTGACGGCAAGCACGACGGTCGTAATTCTCTGGTCTCGTGACATCAATCGTTTTTGTTGATTTTCTCTTGTATCTTGCCGAGTTATCTCAAAGTTAAACATATCAATCACTTCGTCTTTGTGTCATCTACCCATTTCAGGTGCTTTTGTCATCATCGACTCAACAGGTTGTGCATGCTGGGATATTTTCCTTTATCGCTTCGATATTCCGTGTTCTTCGTGGAGTTGTGTTCATATTCCATTTCGCTATCATGCCGAATTCACGCAAAGGCAGTAATGACATTACGAGAATCGCGCATAATTGTTCCAGTTGTAGCAATGTCATAGATAGCGACTTTATACAATGCAATATGTGCAAAGACAATTTCCATATGAAGAAAGAATGCTCGAACCACAGAATTAGATTGTTTAATCGCATCACTTTGCTAGAGGTGCAAACTGATTCAAACAGATGGCGCATGCAGGAACTTAATAAGTGGGCAAAAAGAAATTTTTAATACCTTACAGAGATAGGAAAAATAGTCGTGCGTCGCTTGCGGATTGCTCTGAATTCCTTCAAAATGTTCCGATCGCCACGATTCCTTCAGATTCGAAGAATTCAGATCATTTCGCAAAAGTTTTCTCTATAATGTTGGGTCCTCCGATCATTTAAAAAAAAGTTAGCAGGCGCATGAAAAAACGTTCACAAACTTCTCTGTAGAACTTGGCATCGTCTGCGTCTCTTTGCTGTGTGATCCGGTTGATAATAGTCACTGAAGCCTTGCACAATTTGGCGTTTTTAATGTTGAACTGCCTGCTCATTGTTCGATTGCTATGGTATTTAGTCAGGAGATTGTGCCATTTCATTCACGCTGCATGTTCCAATGCTTCCCTTCTAGTCAAACGGAAGAAGAGACGACCTGTCTAATTCTGTGGCTCGAACATTACCGCTGGTATTGCAAAGTCGCTGATGTGTAATCGGTGCAAATCTGTTAGCATTCATGATTTCTTCGATCGATTTTCTGCAATAGAGCGTGAATTGGCCGCCGTGAAACAACAGCTCCAAATGCAGTGCAGGGTCGACATGGAGAATATAGTCCTCAAAGCCGTGGATGAGCAATCACAGCGTTCTGAGAAACGTAGCAATGTCATTGTCTTTGGGATGACAGAGAGTGAAATGGCTGTGGATGGTGTTCAAATCAATGATGAATATTTGATAGCTGATCTTCTCCAGTCAGTTGACATAGATTTTAATTGTGTCACGTCTTTCAGCCGCATTGGTCGTCAAAAAGCTGATCAACATGGGAAAGGTCGACCACTGAGACTACGTTTCAAATCTCACGAAGATAAGCAGCAATGTCTCCGCAATGCAAAACAATTGAAGGGACATAGTCGACATCGAAGATTGTTCATTCGACCTGATTTAACACCTGCTCAACTCAGGGAGAATAAGCGTTTAACCGAAGAATTGAAGAACAGACAAGAGGCTGGGGAAGATGTCATAATTCGAAATGGCAACATTGTTCAGAGGAATTCTTTACAAACTTGACGACGAAATTATCTCCCATCAATTTGTCTAACCAACGCACGTTCTATTGTCAATAAAATGGATGAACTTCTTATTTTTAATAATAGTTATCACTCTGATTTCATTTGTGTAACCGAGTCCTGGCTGAATCCTTCAGTTCCTGACAATGCTGTTCATGTTGATGGATATTCTATTTATCGAGCTGACCGTGTCTCAAATCGCAAAGGTGGAGGCGTATGTGTATGGGTTTCAAATGAGTTTGTAGCTACTGTCGTCGCTGATGCTTCTGGCTCTGATGAATTGGAATTTCTGTTGTTGAGGATAATCCGTGATGGATTCTCTTACTTGTTGCTAACTGTATATTTCCCGCATGGTCAAACAATGACTTTAGCAGAGAAGCAGTTGTCATTTGAACTCCTAACTCAAATTCTGGATGAACAAATGGATATTTATTTCAATGCTTACATCTTCGTAGTTGGTGACTTCAACAGAGTAGATCATTCATTCTTGGAAACGTGTTTTTCGTTGAATAATCTTGTTCACTTTCCAACCCGAAAAGACGTTGTGCTCGATTTCATTTTGGTTCCAGAGCAGCTTTTATCGATGTTCTCAAAGCCAGTTATTCATGCACCATTTGCATCAAGTGATCATGCGGTATTGCATTTACAACCTAGTGAATTTCACCGATTCCCTCATCAATGTGAATACAAACAAGTGTATGACTTCAAAGATTCCAACATGTTGCCAATTATTCAACGCATGCAAACCATCAATTTTCCCATATAATTCTCGGAATTTGATCTTGATGAGATGTGCATGATTTTTTACGACCATCTAGGAGATTGTTTGTCACTACTTTCGTGTGATACAATTAAATGCTCAGCTAAGGATAAGCCGTGGATTACTACGGTGGTCAAAGTCCTCATCAACAAGCGGTACAGGGCGTATAGATCACGAAATTGGACTCTGTATGCTCATTATCGGGACAAAGTCAAAGAACATATACTGTCGGCGAAACGTGAATGGGGCTTGAGAATGCACACTAAGGGTACATCAATATGGGACATTCATAAGAAGGTCATAGGGACTTACAAGGACTCTGAATGGCTTCCTAAATGTGATCCCGATGCATCTATCAGGCAAATTCTGGAGACTTTGAATCTCAAATACATCTCTTTTATGCAAGAAGACCCAATTCAGTTTCGACCAACTCCTGTAATTATTCCCTTCGAGTTCAAGACACATGAAGTTGAGCCTATGCTATCTCGTGTTTATCCCAAGAAAGCTCATGGTTCTGACGAATTCCCCTCGATTATTTGGGTAAAGCTGGCTTCTGCCCTTGCTGAGCCTTTATGTCTCATCTTCAACAAGTGCTTAGAAGAATCAAACCTTCCAAAGATGTGGAAACAATCTGACATCATACCATTACCGAAAACAAAAAACCCAAATCTATGTGAAACTCACCCCATATCATTGCTTCTAGTCCGGGAGCTAGCGTGAAGTTGTGCAGGGAACGAGGTAGTACATAAAACTTTCACATAGCATAGTACACCTCTAACCTACTGCAAAACTTCGCGTCTGCCGGATCAGATCATTTGCTTTTCAGAAATAGGGAGGATAACACAATCCTATGTATTTCCAGTGGTAAAATTGTGACATTTAAGGTGTTGACTCCATTTTTTCGAATTTTTGCTCATAAAAGTTACACAAATTGGTATTTTGTTGAACTGGTTATCATAGAAATCATCTACAGATCATGATCTTTCAAATGAGTTATCATTCAGTGACAGAGGATGAAGTAAAGTGTACAAAAAGACACGTTGGTGTAACTGCAAATTTTAACATAGAAATTTCAGGAAAATTGTTGATATACTTTAACGAAAAGGGTCTGTTTGTACAAAAATTGCAATAAAACTGTAGCAAATTCTATCTTGTCACCATTATCACAGTGAGCAATATTATTATTTTATGCCAATGCTCACGTTTATTGACTACACATTAAATTTAGAAAGCATGTTCATGATATGAAAACTAATAAGAAGTATACTTGAAAAAGATTTCCCTTCAAAATTCATTTAACGGATATTAAGTTTTGTTCAGAGATAAGTTTCTATGGAGTGGTTGATGGTGTTTTAAAAAAATATCTTGTCTAAACAAGTCAAAAAGTCAGTAAGTCAATAAATGGTTATTTTCTGATGATCTTGAAAACAATCGAAGAACATTCAGCAGTGACACATTGAACACACTGAAACACATTCATAATAAAAGGTGAAAAGAGTGCGTGCGGTCGAAGAACTATTGATCACTATTTTGGATTTTAATTAGTCATTTTTTTTTGGAGATCAAGCGCATCTTCTTTGCTTTCTGAAGAAACCTAGCGATGGGTTTTATTTTTTGGAGTCAGATAATTCATTAATTATTGAAACTCAGTTATACTGGCGCAATAATATAAAATTGGTGCTATTTCTTGTCGCATTTTCTTATGAGCGGAACATTCAATCATGAAGTGATACAAAGTTTCTACTTTTGAATCGCAAAAAGCATAGCTCGCAGAGGCGCTCTTCATACTTCAGCCTATTATTATAACTTCCTGTAACAACATGTAATTGATGGTTGTTTTGTTCTTAATTTCAAGATGATATTGACATCGTTGTAGGCAATACTGATAAAGTGAGATAAAGTTGGCTTGTCTGAATTTATTCAAGTCTTGGACTTATGAATAATTGAGGAATATATAATTTTAAATTGCATGTCTATGAATAATAAACCAACCTGATTTGTTAACTGCTGCCGTCATTTATCTCATTTCGTTGTCCCTAAAATATCATTAGACCTACTCATTTAAGTTTCATGCATGTTTGGTTTTGGCTCTATACTTTGAAGCTGTCATGCAGACAGACACCTACCATATGACATATTGCTATATTGACATATTGACAGTTGATATATGTTTGACACATGAGTTCAGTGAAAAGTCCTTAGTATTGAGAAGATAGTGTAAAATCCCTTCAAATGACAAGCCTGCGACTGATGCAATTTCGATTCTTTCATGAGTTGCAATGTTCATGCACACTCTTTCATTATGAATGGACAATTTTTGATTATTGTAATACTAAATTGCTTCTCAATTATTTCTTGATGTTTTGTTCACAGTTACTATTAATTATTTGATTTTATTGCTGGTAATCAATTTCATAGAAAATCATTTGTAATAAAATGGAGTGTTGTATAAATGGAGAAGTAAATAATGATAATGGAGTAATAGAATGTGTTGATGTAATGTTCCATCAGAAGTGGGCATGATTCGAAATAATGAAAGCACAATATTCGATTATTCTATTTGCTAGCTCGGAAGTCCAATTCAATCATTCACTTCGAATCAGACAAATTAAGTGCCGATGTACGAATATTCGAGTTGACGATGCGATTACTATTTTGTAAAGCGATTCAATTAGAATTTAAATGGAATGAAAGTCGGTTCCTTTAAATTAACAGAGAATTAAACCAATTTGTTTAATTGCAGATTTTCATTTGCACTCAGGAAACTGAATATCATTGTTAGCAATTTTGAAATGCTCATATAGGATGAATTCCTTTTCAGTATTGGCAACAAGAAGAGAACCGTGTAGACTAAGAACATTTCCTGGTGCCTTAAATTGCCAATACATCCATAACTAATACGAAGAGAAATCAAAAGACAACAATTCCAGTGCATTGAAAATGTAACTTAACCTGTCTTTCAAAATAAATCAAATTATGTTATTTGATATCACCATTCATGACATTGCTTGAAATCATGCTTCATGGACTGCTAAGCCTCCTGGATAGTAATGTATTCTACTGACCTAAAGTGAATAATATTTTTTCATAATGTGAAAGGTATGTGCTTAGGAATCTATTATATAATGATCGAAATATTATATTTGTCTTCTTATCTCCATCAAAAATGATCATTTCTCTTTATATAAAGCATTTGACGAAATAGCGCGCAATAAATCGTAACTGATCTAGTAACACCTATATCAGTTATTGAATGATCGTCTGAAGTGACCATCAACAAACCGCTCTGTTGTCCATTCTAGTTTTGCTAACTTGAGCAAACCGAAAAGTCGGATTTCAGTAGACCAAAAATTGCGATCCCGCCACAAGCGGGATTTTAGCTAATCTGATACAAAAGGGAAAATCTAGACTAGGGAAACTAGACAGAGGAATGCTTTAGGCATTGTGACAGAAAGCGACATCATTTGTAATTATGTAAATACTGTATATGAAGTCACTTGTAATGCTTTTCAACTTCTTCTTTAACAAAGAATAATAAATTTCAATTTTATTAGTCGACCGAGTAAATAAACATTTCCTAAATTATATCAGGCTAGTAATGGGCAAAAGACCGTTCCAGGACACCATAAAATTCAAAAAAATAGTATCTTTAAAAACGACATAAATTCATGAATTTGAACCCTTTTTCAGGTTTTTAAGACCTAAATACATGAATTTAGTCCATTCAAAAAGTACCATTTTTCAAAAAATGGCATTTTTAAAAACGACATAAATTCATGAATTTGAACCCTTTTTCAGGTTATGAAGACCTAAATTCACAAATTTGGGCGTTTTTAAAAATACCCAATTTTCAAATTTTTCAAAATCTCAAATTTGAGAATTACAATTTTCTCGCTTAAATCATGACCGTTCCAGGACACCGAAAATCATAAAAGTTAAGAATCTCAAAATTTGTGAATTACAATTTTTACCTTGTAAATCATGACCGTTCCAGGACACCGAAAATCATAAAAGTTGAGAATCTCAAATTTGTGATTATGACATTTTTCATTGCTTAAATCATGACCGTTCCAGGACACCGAAAATCATAAAAGTTGAGAATTTCAAATTCATGAATTTTATCCATCTTTTAGGTTTTTAAAATATAACATGTGACTAATAATATTTCTTTAAAAATGGAAGAAACAAAAGTGGAAGGAACCGCAAGAATATATCCTTCATTATCATATGAAATGGATATTGCAAAACACAAAGATAGAGTACGTTATATGAAAGATAAGGAATCTCAATTATTACTTAGATTAGAACATTATAATAAATTAAGAAAGAGATGGAGTAAAGTTAAGAATGTAACACAAGGAATTGGCATATTCTTAACAATAAGTTTAGGCGCTCTCACTATTGTTATATCTTCAGGTGTTTTAGTAATTCCAGTAGTTGCTACAGCTTTAACAGGTACGGGTGTTTTTGCAACTTCACTTGTTACAATGTTAGATAAATCTTTAATAACTAAGAAACGAAAATCATTAAAAACTAAGCGTTTACATATTAAAGAAGTCTATGATAAACTACATTACTACTTTCAAAGAGTATGTGATGATAATGTTATTACGTTAGATGAGATTGAAAAATTTGATCAAATAGCTAATGAAGTAAATCAAACCTTTCAATTACAGTCCGAAAAAGTTGATGATAAGAATAAACAGGATGGCAAAATTTCTAGTGATGGTAAAATTTCTAATGAAGAAAATGATAAAATTTTTTTAGAAGAGCTAAAAACTTTAAGCGAAAATTTAAGCAAAACTTTATTAAACAAAACTTAAAACGAGAAAACTTTAAACGAAAAGATGTCAGACAACAAAGCAATAAAAAAATAACTTGTTCAGTAAAATGTTTTTGTTGTATTCCAATGTTACCACAAAATTCAAATATTATATTTTAAAAATGGATAAAATTAGAGCTGATAATTTTAAAAGAATAAAACAATTAGAAGAGTTAATAAAACAAAGAAATATTATGAAAGAAAATCATCTTCAACATAGAATGATAAAAGCTGGTATTCAATCTGAAATGTTTGAAAAAATGCAGCAAACCGAGCAAGTAAAAACTGATTTTGAGAAAACTATGAAACCATTTAAAACTCTTGAAAAAGAAAGTACAAATAATGATAAACAAATTGATATAACAGATCCAGAGCACAAAACTATATTAGATGACTATGGATTACTAGAATCAAACATTAATAAGAAATTACCAAAATCTATGCAATTTGAACATTCTATTTCATTTATAGATGGAAAAACAATACCTAGATTTTATCTCGGTCAAAAAGAAATATTTCCACAACCTTTTCGAGGTATAAATTTTCACCAGATAAATCTCCTTTTAATTTAGATAGAAATTTTGTTAATCTTTTAAGAGGAGCAGATTTAAATAATTATGCTGTAGAAGATCTCATAAAATATAAAGCTATGTTAGACAGAGTTGGTGCAGCAAAATCTCTTAGACGTTATAAACAATTAGAAAATTTATTATCAACGGGAGTTAAAGTAGGGAAAGGTTTATCTGAAAAACAGAAAACAGAAACAACCATATTCTTACCAGATGATCCACAAGAATTACTAAATAGATTAAATATTCTAATATCTGCAATAAAAGAAGGACATAATTCTAGTTTCAATGAAATTCATGCTATATTGAAAAGACTGTTAGAAAAGAAGATTCTAAATGAAGAGGATTATAAAAGTGTAGCTGAAATATGTTGTTTCTAAGTTTTATCTATGATTTTTATTCATGATTTTTATCTATGATTTTTATCTATGATTTTTATCTACGATTTTTATCTATAATTTTTATCTATGATTTTTATCTATAATATTTATTTAAAATTTAAACTAAAAAATGTGTTCAGCAGATTTAGACAAAATTAATAATCATTTAGAAAATCTAACAGAGATTTTGGGTTCATCAAAATTTAGTACGACGTTAAAAATTATAACAACTACTTCATCACACACTTGTAATTTAGAACCCATTCTACATTTGGAACAAAATAAAAATTATCAAATTGCATTGACTAGTTTCTCTACATTTAACACTATTCAAAACGTTATCAAAGATGTGAATGATCAATTTAGATATTCTACTGATAAAGGCAAAACGTGGAAAGTACTAACTTTCTTCCTGGTTCTTACGAAGTTGAATCAATATCAAATGAAATTAAGAGACATTTAGGTATACCATTTAAAGATAAGAAACAATTACATTTTGCAGTTGAACCGGCAGTTAATAAATTTTCTCTTACTTTAGACGAAAATCATCAAGTTGATTTTAATCATGATAGATCATTGTCAAAGCTATTAGGATTTAATAAACAAACCTATAGTCAAGGTTATCATTTAGGTGAGAAGATTCCAAAAATAACTGAAATAAATTCAATTGTTGTACATTGTGACATTATTGAAGGAGGATATATAAATGGTAAATTATCAAATTTAATATTCAGTTTTCCAGCTTTTACTGTACCCATTGGTTATAGATTAAATGTAATTCCACAAACATTAATATATTTCCCTATTACAAGAAAAACTATTAACAACATTGGCATTAGAATCACTGATGAGAAAGGACAAGAAATAAATTTTGGAGGTGAAGAGATTATGATAGATCTTTTGGTTCGGGAGGTATAAACTCCCACGCGAAGCTAGAGAAGTTTAATTTTCTTCTTCTTCTTTAAAAATAAAAATAAAATAAAAATAAATTTTTTTATTAAATAATGAGTGAACTACCTCCATTAAATAAAAAAAACTTAAATTTAATCATCATCCAAATTTATCTAATAAAGTTTTGTCAGTTATTTGTGGAAGATCAGGATGTGGAAAAACATATCTATTATTTAAAATTTTAACGACTCCAAATTTTTTGGATTATAACAATCTTATAATTTATACAACAACAGCAGAACAACCCGTCTATCAATTTTTAAAATATGGATTTGAAAATAATCTTAAAAAAACAGCAATTGCTTCATTATTCAAAGAATATGAAACATCTGAAGATGAATTAGAAATAAGTTCGTGGTGTGAAGAAGCAGCAAAAAATAATCAGTTAGTAGAATCTAATAAAAATAAGCATATAAAAATACAATTAATAGATGATAGTGGTAATATGCAAGATCCTAGTAAACTAGATAAAACAATGAAACATTGTGTAATTTTTGATGATTGTGTTAATGATAGAAATCAGTCAGTTCAGAGAAATTATTTCACAAGAGGTAGACATAATAACTGTAGTGTTTTTTATTTAACACAAAGTATGTATTCATTAGACGGAAGTGTTATTAGAAAGAATGCAAATATATTTATACTATTTGAAATAAATGCAAGAAACTTAAGTGATTTGTTAAGAGATTTATGTGTAAGAAATAAAGATGAATTTAAACAATCGTGTAACAATGCTTGGTCAAAAGATTATGGCTTCATTACAATTAATATTGATAAAAAAATTCATGAAAGAGTTATAGAAAATATTTTCGCGGAGTGATAAAAATATACAAATATAGTGTTATAATATTTTTTTATTTTATGTATATATCAAATTTGTCTATCTTAGAAATTAGAAAATTAAAAAGGTTCAGTAGTTATTCCATCAGGTAAAATTTTTCTTTTATCATCAAATGGATCTAATGCTAATTTATGTTCTTCTTTTAAATACATTTTATGTTTTTTTGAATTAAGTCTATAATTACATGCTGTTTTTATTTCATTATTAAATAATACATTTTTATAATCTTGAAATGTTATTTGATTAGCCACTGATGCCTTTGAAATTCCTTTTAATGTTTTATGTGTTTTAATATTATTAGTTGTATCATAACAGTAACATTTAGATTTTAAAAATATAGCTTCTGTTATGAAATCTTCATTTCCTTCTAATTCATTTTTTACTTTACATAAATCAGAAGGATGAATGATATCTTTTATTTTATTAATTTCTTCATCAAGTGTAGAATTATACGGTATTGTTAATTCTAAGAAAACAGAATCGGTATCTGTAAAGTGTAATTTATAGTTTTTGCCATAAGCAGGTGCTAAATAATCATATATAAATCTATACATAAATAGTTTAACTAATTCTAATATAGTGAAACCAATGAAATTAAACTTATCATGTTTTACGCTAATTCGACGTAAATGTACAGCACATAGTTCATCACTAAATCTAGTAGTTCTTTTATATGTAGGTTTCCTTGTTAAATTTTGAAACCTATCTTTATCATAAACTATTTCAATATTTTGTCTATTACGCACATTTTCTAAAGTCCTACCATAAAATGCATTATTCATTAATTTGAAGAACACGTTTCCAAAATCATCTTTATTTCTTTTAGCTATTTTACGTTTTTCAATATTGAACTCTATATAATTTTTTAACCACCTAGATTTTTGATAAAATAGTTTTCGATGTATTTTGGTGAGAATCATTCCATGATCTAAATACCAATCTAGCATTCTTCCTTCAACAACATACTTTCCTTTATTGCTTTGTATTAACATAAGTTTTTTTGTTGGTCTGTATTTTTTAGGAATTAAAGATTTTTGATAATCTGAAAAATCTTCTACATTAGGAATTTTGTTTTCGGGACAGAAAGGAAAATATTTTGTTTTATCTTTTATTTCATCAGGGTATACTAAATCAACTTCATATATATAACCATGATTATAATTTCCATCATATGTTTTTTGATAATCAAGAATATTGCACCATTCCATCTCACCTGTTGGTAATTCTTGTATCATGCAAGAAGAATATAAGCTATTAAAATCATAATATAACAAATAGTTTTCTCTCATGAATTCATCAATTGCATTTTCACGTTCTACTCCTTCTCGTTTCGTTCGAAAAATTTCTAATATTTTTTCTTTTTCTTCAGGAGATAAAGGTTTCATTATTCCATATTCTTGTGGATTTACTTTCTTATTATAACATTTAACATATCTATTACCTAAAACAGATGATACACCGCCTCTAATTCCAGATTCAAAAAATAATAATTTATCATATGTATTTTCTTTATAATGTTTAAGTTTAACACCAGTATGTTTAAATCCTGCTAGCCATGTTAAACCTGGTGTAGAATAACAATAACATGGATCTATTCCGTAATATTCTAAACACATATCACGAAAGTTTTCGAAAAGATCAGCTAGTATTAATACATCTATCTGAAGATATTTCATTGTATAATCATGCACTGTTTTACAATTTAACTCTCTCCAATTTTTTTCAGCTTCTGCATAGTCTTCTTTAGATAATTGTGATTGTTTTAATGTTGATTTAAATTTATTTATTGGAGGAAGTTGTTTTTCTTCCATAATTTTATTCACAGAATTAAAATCAGTCTTCGACTGTGAACCACAGGTTTTATCTCCAGTTATATCAGTCTTCGACTGTGAACCACAGGTTAAATATTCATACGGAAATATTCCTTTTAAAGGTTTTAAATTATATTTATTTAATATTTTACATTGTTCAGATTTCAAAGTTTTTCCCATAACATCTAATGAATAAGGAGTAAAAAATCTAAATGCATCTAAAATTCTAATACAACCTAATTGCATTGAATAATATTCTTCTTCTGTTTTACATAGTACATTTATTTGTTGTTGTTGTAATTTTTCAGATGAAAATAAATCTTTCATTACTAGATGGAAATCATATTTAGAACCATTATAGAAATATAGAGGAACAAAGTTATATTTGAATTTATTAGCATTAAGATTACAAGAATTATGTGCTGCACCTCTATATAATCCATTTAGATGATCATGATCTTTTACCTTATCAAGATATCTACCTCTGCCATTTTTATAATTTTTTGTAAATTCTTTTCCACAGTAATAACAATTTGTTTCATTAATAAAATTTAATGTTTCTTTTTCTGTTAATGGCATCATTGGAATATTTGTTTCAAGCAATTGCGAAAAATAATTTTGTAATTCTTCTACTTTCTTTGTAAACTTTTCTGAACTATCTTCACCATAGTATTGATAATATTCTGATTTAAATAATTCAGGATAATTTGAATGAATGTACATTCCCCAACATAATGGTTTTTGTTCAAATAAATATTTTTCTTTACTTTGTTCAGCTGCACTTTTTTCATAATTAAAAACCGAAGGTTCTAGGGCTTGGCCCGTACCATTTTCAGAATTATAATTTTCAGAATCGGGTGAAGCCCTGGAACTTTCCGTTCGATTTTGTGTCATATTAACATTATATGCTTCGAAATCACAATAAATAGTAAAGGGTACTTTATTTTTCAAATAATGTCTATTATATATTAAATAATCATCTTTAGGAAAAGTATTTTCAACTGCTTCGTTTTGTTGACAATTCTCCAAATGTCTATTCATTTCTTCTTTAGTTCTTAAACTTGTCATACATTGAAGACAAGGAAAATTTGTATTATCTGAAGTTTTTGTAAATATAGAAACATCTTTACACAATATAAAATGACCCTGATAATATAATATATTCGCTTGTGCTGGCAATTTTGTCTGTTCTAGTTTTTCAAATTTATCTTGATATATTTCATTTGTTTCATCAATTTCTTTTGTAAGATTAAATGTATTTCGATGAAAATTTTGATTTAATATTTGTAACTGATAACTATATTCTTTATCATATTGTTCTTTATATTGTTGTAGACATTTTTTTAAAGATTCATTTATTTTTTGATTGATTTCATTTTCTTCATTATTTAATTCTTTATTGTCTTCATTTAATTTTTGAATCGTTTCTATCTTATTTTGATATTTATGGCCATATTCTTGTACTAATATTTTCGTTTGTTGTTGATAATCTGTTTTACATTTTTGTAAAATTTCATTTAAATTTTGTAATTTTTGTTGATATTCTAAAGATAAAGATAAATAATCGGCATCATAATCATAATTATAATTACGTCCTTTATAATTATTATGACTAATCATTATTGGTGACAGTGTTTTTATAATTTCAAATTTTTCAGTACATATTATATTTCCTTGGTAAAAAATATTATGATGCATGTAATTTCCCCTATCATTATATACTATTTCTGATTGACATAAATTTTTATTATTCAAATAAAATTTTTTTGAATCTGAGTAAAGTGGAGTAATTTTACCAATAGAAACATAATTCACATTTAATTCAAAAACATTTACTTCTATTAAATTTTTATTCTTTTTATGAAACTTTTTTAACCTATTATAATCATATGGAAATTCATCTAAGCCATCAGAAAGATCAAATTCATTTATGTATTCTTCTTTATTTTAATGACTTAGTCTTTCTTTATGATATTCTGCAGGATGTAAATGTGCTATAATACTCCACAGAAAACAATAATCATCTTCATTTTTTATGTTGATTATTTGTGGTGAACTGAAAGGTAAAGGAACATAACTACCACCAGTATTATTTTTATATTTATCAATTACTATTTTCTTAGATAGTATTTTAACAAATCTCCAACCAGATTCACGTAACTGGGCTTCAATTATACAATTTTCTAATTTAAGTATCATCGATTCAAATATGGGTTGTATATCATTTACATTATGAATTTCTTGTGAATTTGTAAAATGTCCTTGTATTATTTCTTCAGGAATTCCATCAGGTCCATTTTTTGTATAAAGTACTTCTACATTCATATAACATTTGTAAGATTTCTTAAATATTTTGAAAAAGTTTTTTAATACATTATAAAAAGTTTCATCGGTTTCATTATGTTCAACCGATTCATTAAATAAATATTTTATATCTCTTACCGCTTCATCTGTTCGTTCAGCTTCATCAAATTCATCAGTATCGCTAAATAAATATCTTCCATCTGGTAGGGTCTCATCTTCACTATTAAAAACTTTTTTTATATTCCGAATGTGAATAATCATCAAACATTTTTTTAACTTTTATATCAGTAGGCAATGTTTCTAGATAGTTTTTATAACTATTTAATTTTAATATATTTCCTTCATCAACTCGATCTACATTTTGTAAATGCAATTTACTATTTAAATGAGATTGATAACTTCTTTTTGTTTGCAACTTTTTTTACATAAGTTACGATAAAACTTGGTATTTTCCATTTTTTTATTTTTTAAAGAAAAAATTTGTGTTTTAATTTTAGATATAAACATTCTAATATCAAGGACTTGAGTGTTATTTTATATTATTATATATTTCACGTTCTTTAGTTATTTTTTTTCTTTATCATATTAAGTTTAATCATATTAAGTTTTATCATATTAAGTTTTATCATATTAAGTTTCATCATATAATGTTTTATCAAAAGATAATTTAAATTTATTTTCACTAACTATTGATTCTTCATCATCATCATCAATTGATTCTTTATCATCATCATAAATTGTTTCTTCAACATCATAAGTTACACTTTTTGGTATAGGATGCCATTCCCTGATAGGATACCATTCTCTTATTGGAATATCTAATTCTAAATTACATCTTTTATCTGATAATAATATAATAGAGAAAAATATTGGTCTTTGATCTCTTTTGGAAAATTTAATAACACCACCATAATCTGAATCACTTTTAGTTTTTATTAAAGATGATAAAATTTTAAATTGATTAGATGTAAATCCTAATTTAAATTTTGTAGACCCGACACATAGTTGTCTAACAGTATCTTCAACTATACCATCATTATTATTTTCAATTGTAAGAAAATGAAATTTAGATAAATTTTGATTATATGTAGTATTAATATCATGTACATCAGTATGAGATATAAATTTTTCTTCACTTAAATTTTTATAATTACTAATATTTTTGTAATCTTTTTTACCATTTACACCTTTTTCAGATGTTACAGAATCATCATTATTATCATAAGATTCTTTAAGATCGGGCAAAGCCCTAGAACCTTCAGTTCGTTTATTATGATTATGATTATGGTCATTGTTAATAGTATAAGGTGTAGTCCACATATAAATTTTCTCTTGTTGAGCTAAACCATTTATATAAGATTTTAACAAATTAATATTTAAGTTTGAATATAATCCTATATAAGTATCATCATCATATCTTTGCGGCATTTCTAATGTTTCTTGTTTATAAATTGTATCTCTATAATATACCTGACATAATAATTCTTCATTATGTTTTTTACTCTCTATGTGAATGTTATATTGATTTTGATCGTCAACAAATAATCTAATTTTTTCTTTCGAAAAAGATTTTAATTTTTTAACTAATTCTTTAATATTGATATAATTAATAATTTTAGTTTCTATCCAATCAGTATTACTAATTGGTAACACTGCTCTAATAAATCCATAAACATTATTATGACCTATTATAACCATATTTTCTTTATTTAATTCCACATAAGCTACATCATTATATTTACTAACAATATCCATAAATTTAATAAATGGATCCCCCGGAAATAAACAATAATTAGTTTCTATAGAAGGTAAACCTTTAGTCTGTTCTCTAAATATTTCGGCTTGTAATTCAAACAAAAGATTAACATCTATACATGGATTATTATTATTATTATTATCAAAACATTTATTTTCAAATCCCGTTGATCTCGTCGAATAAGAAGAACAGGATGATGCGGGCGAATATAATTTTTTTAAATTTGGGGTTTCAATTTTTTTATTTTTATTAGAAAAAATTATATTTTTTTATTGTTAAAAAATGATGTTACCAAATGTTGGTGGAGGTGCATATATCCCGAATAATCGTGAATTAGAAATAGAGATAGAAAATTATATCATGAAAACTGGAGACGTTTTATCTGGTCCATTGCATCTTTCTATTCTTCCGCAACAAAATACAGAGTTAACAAATAAACAATATGTTGATACACAAATCAATGACTTAAAGGAAAAATATATAAACGATGTTTTGGTTCCACTGATGAATGAATTAAAGTTGCTAAAACTTAATGACAAATCATTAAACGAAAAATTATTAAAACTTGATAAAAAGGATAGAGAGCTAGAAGCAGATATAGCAAACTTTTTAAAAAGATTTCTGAACAATCAAAAATTTTAATATTACTTTCTTTAAATTTAAAATCTGCTGTAATTAAAAATAAACATCAGATAAAAATGTTAAAAGAACAATTAGAAGATGAAATAGAAAAACTACCTGAAAGAATTAAAAAAATTTAAAGCAGTTACAAACTACATTCCAAAAAAGTGTTGATGAATTGAGTTCTAAAATTACTCAACAAATGAAAAAGATGAATAGAATAATAAATGAAGTAAACTCACTTAATCAAAGAGTTGATGAAATGAAAACTCTTAAAATCAATTTAGAAAATGAATTAAAGAAAAATTTACAAAAATACTCTAAAGAAAATAAAGAACAGTTAGATTCTGTTAAAAGACAACTAGATGTTCTTAAAATTAAGTTAAATGCTCTTAAAACGGCATTGAAGATTAATCAGCAGAAAATGCAAGTTAATAGAAAAGAAATTAAAGTACATCACACGCTACTTGACGCAATAGATAAAGTGCAACAATCAATTAATAAAGTTATCTCGAAGTTGTTGTCCATTCACAAACGTAAATCTTAGCGTAAATATTAACGTAAATATTTTTTCCCAAAAGTCAAATTTAATCCTAAAAAATGCCTATAATTTATAAACACAATCTTAAACAATTTGCTTCAAATCAAAGAATTGCTCATGAACCACGTATGAATCCTGTTTATCATTATGATAATAGAGAAACAGTCGGAACACAAAAGTTCCTAGGCACCGAAGGTGCCGTTCACACGGAAGGAGCTGGGATCTTCTCTGGTATTGGAAGTATCGTTAACTTAATTAAAAATAATAAAGATTTGATTACATCTGCTGCAAAAGGAGCAGCTGCTATAGGTAGTACAGCTAGTGCAATATCAAATGCTGTCAAGTCTCAAAACGAATTAAAACAACTAGAAGCTATTCGTAAACTTAGGAATGATTCCGAAGAACTAAAAAATTTAAAAAAAACTTTCAGAGGAAACAAAAAATAAAATTGCTAACATAGCTGTTGGGGAAACCTTGAGGAGCGGAGCTTCGTCTGATAGTAAACATAAGAAGAAATCAGGCGTAGCCATAAAACGTTCAATTGAACCTACGGTTCGTTCAATTGAAGAAATAAGAGGAAATGGCGTGAGCAGCAACCTTCGGTTTAACCAGCAAAGCTGTAGCGGAGCTGGTCAAGCAAAATTCTAAAATTATGTTTTTTAGTAAAATTTTTTTAGTAAAATTTTTTTAGCAAAATTTTCTTAGCAAAATTTCTTTAGTAAAATTATTTTAGCAGAATTTTTTGTGTGTGAGAAAAACAAAAAGTCAAATTATTTTTTATAAAAATGTCTTCGCTTATCGAAAATAAATTTAGATTAGACGATCCTCCGTTCGTCAGTTGCAATCAAAAAAAGAATGACTATATAAGAATTGCTATGAATCCCGGATCTTCCAGTAGAGTAAATACTGGAGGTGATTTAATTTTTGAAGTTGATGATCAGCAGAGTTATATATATATACCTGATTCATTTTTACACTGTGAATATTCTTTGTATAGTGATGCCAATTTTACAACACCATTACCAGATACCGATAATATTGCACTAGAGAATAATTTTTTTCCAAAATTATTTACACAAATGCGTTTAGATGTTGCAACTCAAAATATAGAAAGAATAAGTGATTCTCCAGGTGTAATTGATACAATGCTTAGATTTGTAACAATTGGTGAAAATAATAAAAAGTATGAAATCGAAGGTTGGTTTCCTGATACTAATGATGGTATAATTGTTGATGATTCAACTCACGCTGGAACAGATGCAGCAGGAATTGCGAAAGATGTAGAAAATATTGCAAAATATTTAAATAAAACAAATAATGATGCATATAAAGAAAGACGTGAATTTAACAAGAAAAGTAAACAGACAGTAAATTGGTCATTGTCTCCATTATTCGGATATTTAGATTATGATAAAATATCATATCAATTAAAATTCAAGTTAATAATTCATCGTACAGCAAATAATGAATTAATCTTTTTTGGTAAGACTGGAAAAAAAGCATATTTAAAAATTGATAGACTTGAATGGTGGATTAAGCATATTACTCCTAGTTTAGAGATTGAAACAGCTATTGCAAAAAGATTAAATACTAACAAACCAATTCCAGTAAATTTTCTAAAGCGTACTGCTAGTTCAGTAACTTTTTCCGAACAAAGATTTAACTGGCATTTTACTAGAACTGCGAATACACCAAGATATTTATTACTAACTTTTCAAAGAAATAATTCTCCAAGTTTTGATAAGAACAATAATCTCTTCCATATTAATACAATTCGAAGTTTACAAGTTTCATTAAATCAAACCCGATATTCAATTGATCCATTAAGATTCGATGATACCAATAATCAATCTATGGAAGGATATGATTCTTATCAATATATAGGCAAATTCTTATCGAAATCTTTGTATAGAATTTGGAGTTGAACCACAATTAACTCCTGGAGATTGGAGACATTTATATCCTGTTTTCTGTTTCGATTTAAGTGCACAATCTGAAGATATTATCAAGACTGGTTGTGATGTAACAATTAATATTGAAAAAAAAGATTCCACAACTTCATTGATGGCTTATGGTTTATTGCTAGAAGATGTAAAATATTCTATTGAAATTCTTAATGGAAAGATGGCTAGGATCGGCTAAAGCCTCTGAACAAAGTTCTATTGGTTAGTAACCTGAGGACCTTTGGTCCGATCGGCTGAAGCCTCGAGGAGCTTCGCTCCGTAAAGTTAATTAAAATTTTTGTTAACTTAAATTTTTTTAGTAATTAGTAATAAATTTTTTTTGTAACTAGAATAGATTAAAAATTCCTAATTTAAAATTTATTCATAACTAGAATAGATTAAAAATTCCTAATTTAAAATTTTTTTATTAAAAATGTCGCAAGCGAAAAGTAATAATAATAAAACTGTTGAATTAAAATTACGTAATATTGTTGACAAAAATACCCCTAAAACTATTACGATTAATAAAAAAAAGTATTACATAAGTAAACCAATGATAGAGAATATTCAATTACAAGAAAAAAAGAATGGCGGGATTCTCCCATTAATTCCCCTAATAATAGGTGGCATATCAGCAGCAGGAAGTGTTGCAGGTGGGACAGCTGGTATTGTCCAAGCAGTAAATAAAAATAAATCAGAGAAGGCAGCATTAGAAGAACAAAAACGTCATAATAGAGAGTTAGAGAAAGTTGCTAGGGGTGACGGAATAGTAGATAATTTTATTAGTAAATTAAAATTAGTTGATGAAGGAAAACGAGTTCTTAAAAATATTCTCCACAATGTTGATGATTTAATTGAAATTAAAGAAACTAAAGATGGTTCTGGAATATATCTAAGTCCTAGTATGATTCGGTAATAACCTGAGGTCCTTTTGTCCGATCGGCTAAAGCCTCTGAACTAAGCTCTATCGGCTAAAGCCTCAGGACCTTTGGTCCGATTAGGTAAAACATTTATTTTATCTTTTAAAATGAATTCTACAAATTCCGAAAATTTAATTAAATTAAAAATTTCTAATTTAGATTTATTGAATTATCTATTAAACAAAATAAAAACTCAAATTGTCAGCATATTGGAGGTGACATACAAAAAACATTAGAAAACTTTCCTTGCTTTATTTGGAGTAAATATTCGAAAGAAAAACATCTTCCTGGTCATTCATATACCGGTCCAGGAACTCGATTAGATATAAGACTAGATGAGAATACTAATCCGAAACCAGGTGAAAAACTAATAAATAGAGTAGATGCCGCCGCTTATAGACATGATTTAGCTTATCGAAATCATGATCTAAGTTCTCGACATGCAGCTGATAAGAAGATGACTCAAGAATTAGATAGTATTCAAAATCCTACATTTAGAGAAAAAATTGAAAGAATGTTTGTTAAGAAAGCTTTACAAGCTAAAATATTATTCGGTCAGGGTTTAAATGAAACGACAGCAAAGCTGTCTGAGAGCAACGCTCGAACCTACGCGTCCGAAATCCACAAGGAATATAGAAGGCCTAAATATTTATTGAAAGTAAAAGTATTTAATAAAGATGATATTTGGAGTGCTGATCTTGTTCATTTGCCGAATGAAAAAGATTATAAATACGCATTGACCGTTATAGATTTATATACACGATACGCTTGAGTAAAGCCTTTAAAAAACAAAAGTGGTCTATCAGTTAAATATGCGTTTGAAGAAATCTTTGAAGAAAGTAAGAGAAAGCCAAAAAAATTGTTTGTTGATAAAGGGTCAGAATTTTATAACAGAAATGTTCAGCTACTATTTGAAACTGTTTATTCAACTGAAAATGCAGGGAAGGCCGTAGTGATAGAAAGATTCAATCGACGTTAAAAAATAAATTATTCAAAAAATTTACTCAGCAAGGAAATCAGAAATGGTTAAAAATATTACCTGGAATTGTAGAGCAGTACAATAATAAGGTTCATTCAGGTATTGAAGAAACCCCAAAGAATGCTTCTGACGACCCTTATTTAATACGAAAGAAAATATTCGAAAATAATTATTCGAACGAAAATAATAATTTGAATGAGAGTAATCCGAATTTCCAGAAACTTAAGCCGAAATTTAAAATTGGAGATAGAGTTAGAATATTTAAATATAAGAATAAATTTGAAAAAGGCTTCGTCGCATACTGGACGAAAGAGATATTTGAAATTTCTAAAATAAATCAAAGTTATCCGATTACTTACGAAATCAAAGATTTAGATGATGAAGATATCAGAGGCCGATTTTATCAAAATGAATTACAACGAAGTGATTTTTAATTATCATTATTATTATTAGGCGTAGCCATAGAACCTACGGTTCGTTCAATTCTAACATAATATCAAGAAATGGCACTCCTTCTTGCAATTTAAATAAAACATAAAGACATAATTGACCACAATAAGTTGTTCCCGTTTTTGAATTTGAAATGTATTATAAGTTCCATTGCCAAGTATTTCTCTTACTTCATTCGTAGGTGGAAGCCCGTATGAGTCAAAATAATAATTATCTCCGTTTTTACTAAAGATACCTGCTGACCAATGTACGCCTTTTTGGTCTGAAGTGTGAAGATTCGTTATGAAATTTACAGTTGAAACTTTGTTCCGGGAACTGAAGGTTTCTGTTGGCTTATTTTTGATCAATTGTAATTCGGCTCTCATTAGGACATGAAAATTCTTTATTCCCAATTGATGTGCGATTTTCTTTAGGTCGAAATTCGTTGTCGTTTGTGTTCCATATAATTTCAAAAACTCATTTATGTTGCTCATTTTATAATTAAAAAAATTTCTTATAGGGATCCCTAGAAGACAGAAGGGAGGGGGTATTGATTTAAAACTGTTCTCTAATGATGACTTTCCTTACTACTTAGTTAGAAGGGAGGGGGTATTGATTTAAAACTGTTCTCTAATGATGACTTTCCTTACTACTTAGTCAGAAGGGGGTATTGATTTAAAACTGTTCCACAATGATGACTTTCCTTACTACTTATTCAATTTTGAAATGATTTAATTTAATCTAAATTTAAACGTTACATTGTTGCATTGTATTAGTAGAATTAGTGTTTCGTACATCTTTTAACAGTAGTAATTCAACCCTCATCAATATGTGAAAATTCTTCATTCCCAATTGATTAGCAATCTCATTTAAATCGAAATTTGACGTGGTTTTGTTTACCGTATATTTTTAGAAAGTCTCTAATGTTACTCATTTTAAATGGAATAAAATCTATTTCAGACATTTGTCAAAAGAATTGGCGTGTAGCAGCTGCTAAAATTGTTTCAGCTGATAGGGGTGAAGGAAATCACAGACAATAGCGCATAATGCGAGTTGTGAAATCTCATTCACACTATGAGAACAAAAGAACAAATACAATCTAAAGACAATGGACATATGAGAGAGAAGAGAAATGAATGAGCATTTCTCTTCATTTTGGTTTCCATAACAATCATTCATGCGACATTGTTTTGAATGGAAAAATACACCAACTGTCGAACCGGTGTCAGAAAGTTTGTCGACATGGCTGTCGATATGGTTCGACAATTGGTGTATTTTTCCATTAGCGTTCAAGGTCATTCTATTAAAAGCATATGGGAATTATTCTCATTGAAGACAAGCAATTGTTTTAAAGAATGCATGTCATTGTGAATACAATATTCCTGTAACAGACAGGATCGAGAGAGAGAGAGAGAGAAAGAAAGAAAGAAGTCACGCTGCTCCGTAAAAGTTTAATTGAGATAACGAAGGATATATTCTTGCGGTTTCATCCATTTCTGAAGTTCCTTCCACTTTTGTTTCTTCCATTTTTAAAGAAATATTTTTAGTCACATGATATATTTTGAAAACCTGAAAGATGGATAAAATTCATGAATTTAAAATTCTCAACTTTTATGATTTTCGGTGTCCTGGAACGGTCATGATTTACAAGGTAAAAATTGTAATTCACAAATTTTGAGATTCTTAACTTTTATGATTTTCGGTGTCCTGGAACGGTCATGATTTAAGCGAGAAAATTGTAATTCTCAAATTTGAGATTTTGAAAAATTTGAAAATTGGGTATTTTTAAAAACGCCCAAATTTGTGAATTTAGGTCTTCATAACCTGAAAAAGGGTTCAAATTCATGAATTTATGTCGTTTTTAAAAATGCCATTTTTTGAAAAAATGGTACTTTTTGAATGGACTAAATTCATGTATTTAGGTCTTAAAAACCTGAAAAAGGGTTCAAATTCATGAATTTATGTCGTTTTTAAAGATACTATTTTTTTGAATTTTATGGTGTCCTGGAACGGTCTTTTGCCCATTACTCAGGCTTCTCTTCTCATCATTCAATTATCTCTTCGACATCCTCACTGTGCATGCATTAGATGCCGTACCTATATGCTTTCAAAGTGTTATAATGCAAATTATCGTTGTGGTTAACGCAATGAAAAGAAAACACAGACTTAAATGAAAACTGGTTCAATTAATAATAACAGACGCACATACTAATCGTTCATCCCACGATTTCGATTGAAGTAACGCGCCATGGAATTCATGGAATTTCTGTATCAAAAAAAGGAAGTCAATGTAACAATTGTCTACAAGTGTAATTGAGGCATATGCCATACGTTTTTGTAAAATTGACATCTGAAGGTAGTATTTCTTGCTCTCGTCCCTGGCATTGATAGGAGACAGACTGTACATGCATGTTCAGATTTTGGAAGATATAAAATGTTACCAAACTCAGACACCATTGAACGGAAATATCGGAATGGATATCAAAAAAGGTATCAAAAATGGAAGTCAATGTAACAAAAATGAATGAACATGCAAGTCATAAATTCATTTGTACTTTACATTTTGAATTTCGGCGTTTTAATAAAATAACAATTATACCAAAAGTGCGAGATAAGGAAAAAGGTCAAAGTCAGGAAGCAGCCTTAACACCGGCTAGACTAACACTTAGGGCGTTACCCGTGACAATGACGATGCCGATCCGCTGTTTCAGCCAAAAAGTTTCTCGCGGCTCTCCTGTGGCCTCAGAAATACGACTGCCGATGTATTTGATGAAAAAATTTGTGCAGTTACCGTATACTCCGGACGTTGTGGCCACTGGTTCGAATTGGTATTGAACATTTAGTTTGTAATGATAATTTGTACTTTGTCCATTAAGTGCAAGTGATTGGAATTGATTAAGATGCTCAATTTTGTAAGAAATTCACAAAAACTCCCAATTTTCAAAAAGCACTACTGAATACTACAGCAGTCCCTATCCTTAACGACCCTGCTTTAACGACTTCCTGTCGATTACGACCAAAAAATTTGGCGATGATGCAAAATTACCATATCTCCTATATAATTCAACCTGTGCGTAACGACTTCCTGTCTAACGCGACTTACAACCTCAGTAATTTGGCAAATTGTTCTCTGATCCCTCCTTATTTCGTCCGCAGATTATGGGGGAACGATAAATACGTGTAGATGTTTCGCTAACTTCATGTATCAGATATACATCAATGATCTTATTACGTAAAAGCTGTCAGCTATACATCTCAATCCCTCACCTTTAGCTCTGACATGAGTCTTGACATTCTCAACTTACTGGCTTCACTTTCCCCTGTAGCTTGTTAGAGGCGATAAGGCTATAAGTCCTACATCTGAATTTATTCTACAAAATTGTAGCGGTAGTATAATCTTATAGTTTTACATAATGTCGACATACAGTGCCCTATAATACAGTGTATCATCAAATTTTCTCATTGATTAATGTCTGCTTTATACTTACGTTTGTGTATCACATTATTGCTATATTTCTATACAGTTTTCCAAATTTTCATTTAATCTTGCGTAATAGGCCCTTATGTTCCCATGGGTTACATTTAACCAAATTTGAATTGGTTATTGGAAATACGTAAAAATTAAAATTCAGAAAAACTGAAATCGTAGCTATCATGGATTTTGAGTAATATTACAGATGCATCCCCACACCCAAGGCAAGATGAGGCGAAGATGGAGAATGAAGATGAGAGGAGAGAAAGGGGCTACTCAGATTCAGTTTGAGTAGCGGACCGGGTGACGAGTAGCCTATATAACGTGTGTGAAGCTAGTCGCACCAACATCCGTGCCACATCAAAAATCACGTGTGCCACTCCCGAAAACAACTTTTACACATTATTTTGGAGTGTGCCAGCTTGTGCCACCACTCATTTTTTTTAAAAAATGCAGCAGTTTTCGAGAAATCGTCGATCAAAAGTTCGAGGTGGCACGGATGTGAAGGTAGCCGTACCAAACTACCGAAAAAATCTTAAATTGCAGATCTATGAGCTTTCAACCACATGGACGCCTAAAACAACAGGTCCAAAGCATGTGCCATCCACTAGTTTGCCAAAGTTCACAAAAGCAACTGAGAAAATGGACAAATGACCTCAAAGTGTTACGGATGTGAAGTTAGCCGTACCATGAAATTAGCCGTACCACTTGTGAAAATCGAGTGTGCCACTCACATCAACCCACCGAATGCACTTATTGGGAGTGTGTAGCTTGTGTCACCCCTCAGACAGCTCCAACTCTCCGCAGAATCCGCAGAAATGCGGATATCCCTCCGCAGTCACGCTCACAGGCCTTCCGTACCACTTGTGAAAATCGCCTGTGCCACTCGCATCAACCCAACGAATACACTTATTGGGAGTGTGCCAGCTTGTTCTACCCTTCAGATCATTTCCTTTCATCTTCATGCACCACTGTCTACAAAGCTAAACACATTCAGATTTGGTGAGTCTCTTAATGTCGGCAAACATAAACATTTTGAGCAACTTTATCGACATTCAACCACATTCTTGCATGCATAGCCGATCAGAAGCTTCATAATATCGCATGCACATCATCGGAAATGACCTGAAGACATTCCATGTCAAAAATTATGACTCTGAGCTTAGTACTTTTCGTTTAATCAGAGAAAACATACAAAATTTCAGTTTAGCCAAAAAACTGCAATCTGCGTCCCATTCCATTTACATGTGTTTTTCTTTGATCTTGTCTGACAAGAAGAGGAACTCACTAGAACTCGGCAGACGTGCCGATTCGAAGTAGGCATAGGGTGTACATCATTCTCAGAAAGTCTCACTTTCGGCCCCGTTCCCTGCAGAAACTCGTTCTGGCTGCCGGAATAGAGCCAATTCCACAGAAATCTCATCTTCTTATGACAATCGACTATGAGAGTGTGGCTGTTAGTTATCTGCAGCATGAACAATCCAGCATCATGGTGTATTATCAGATTTCTGACGCTATTCTGTGACGCCAAACTGTGACGGCAAGCACGACGGTCGTAATTCTCTGGTCTCGTGACATCAATCGTTTTTGTTGATTTTCTCTTGTATCTTGCCGAGTTATCTCAAAGTTAAACATATCAATCACTTCGTCTTTGTGTCATCTACCCATTTCAGGTGCTTTTGTCATCATCGACTCAACAGGTTGTGCATGCTGGGATATTTTCCTTTATCGCTTCGATATTCCGTGTTCATCATGGAGTTGTGTTTATATTCCATTTCGCTATCATGCCGAATTCACGCAAAGGCAGTAATGACATTACGAGAATCGCGCATAATTGTTCCAGTTGTAGCAATGTCATAGATAGCGACTTTATACAATGCAATATGTGCAAAGACAATTTCCATATGAAGAAAGAATGCTCGAACCACAGAATTAGATTGTTTAATCGCATCACTTTGCTAGAGGTGCAAACTGATTCAAACAGATGGCGCATGCAGGAACTTAATAAGTGGGCAAAAAGAAATTTTTAATACCTTACAGAGATAGGAAAAATAGTCGTGCGTCGCTTGCGGATTGCTCTGAATTCCTTCAAAATGTTCCGATCGCCACGATTCCTTCAGATTCGAAGAATTCAGATCATTGCGCAAAAGTTTTCTCTATAATGTTGGGTCCTCCGATCATTTAAAAAAAAGTTAGCAGGCGCATGAAAAAACGTTCACAAACTTCTCTGTAGAACTTGGCATCGTCTGCGTCTCTTTGCTGTGTGATCCGGTTGATAACAGTCACTGAAGCCTTGCACAATTTGGCGTTTTTAATGTTGAACTGCCTGCTCATTGTTCGATTGCTATGGTATTTAGTCGGGAGATTGTGCCATTTCATTTACGCTGCATGTTCCAATGCTTCCCTTCTAGTCAAACGGAAGAAGAGACGACCTGTCTAATTCTGTGGCTCGAACATTACCGCTGGTATTGCAAAGTCGCTGATGTGTAATCGGTGCAAATCTGTTAGCATTCATGATTTCTTCGATCGATTTTCTGCAATAGAGCGTGAATTGGCCGCCGTGAAACAACAGCTCCAAATGCAGTGCAGGGTCGACATGGAGAATATAGTCCTCAAAGCCGTGGATGAGCAATCACAGCGTTCTGAGAAACGTAGCAATGTCATTGTCTTTGGGATGACAGAGAGTGAAATGGCTGTGGATGGTGTTCAAATCAATGATGAATATTTGATAGCTGATCTTCCCCAGTCAGTTGACATAGATTTTAATTGTGTCACGTCTTTCAGCCGCATTGGTCGTCAAAAAGCTGATCAACATGGGAAAGGTCGAACACTGAGACTACGTTTCAAATCTCACGAAGATAAGCAGCAATGTCTCCGCAATGCAAAACAATTGAAGGGACATAGTCGACATCGAAGATTGTTCACTCGACCTGATTTAACACCTGCTCAACTCAGGGAGAATAAGCGTTTAACCAAAGGATTGAAGAACAGACAAGAGGCTGGGGAAGATGTCATAATTCGAAATGGCAACATGGTTCAGAGGAATTCTTTACAAGCTTGACGACGAAATTATCTCCCATCAATTTGTCTAACCAACGCACGTTCTATTGTCAATAAAATGGATGAACTTCTTATTTTTAATAATAGTTATCACTCTGATTTCATTTGTGTAACCGAGTCCTGGCTGAATCCTTCAGTTCCTGACAATGCTGTTCATGTTGATGGATATTCTATTTATCGAGCTGACCGTATCTCAAATCGCAAAGGTGGAGGCGTATGTGTATGGGTTTCAAATGAGTTTGTAGCTACTGTCGTCGCTGATGCTTCTGGCTCTGATGAATTGGAATTTCTGTTGTTGAGGATAATCCGTGATGGATTCTCTTACTTGTTGCTAACTGTATATTTCCCGCATGGTCAAACAATGACTTTAGCAGAGAAGCAGTTGTCATTTGAACTCCTAACTCAAATTCTGGATGAACAAATGGATATTTATTTCAATGCTTACATCTTCGTAGTTGGTGACTTCAACAGAGTAGATCATTCATTCTTGGAAACGTGTTTTTCGTTGAATAATCTTGTTCACTTTCCAACCCGAAAAGACGTTGTGCTCGATTTCATTTTGGTTCCAGAGCAGCTTTTATCGATGTTCTCAAAGCCAGTTATTCATGCACCATTTGCATCAAGTGATCATGCGGTATTGCATTTACAACCTAGTGAATTTCACCGATTCCCTCATCAATGTGAATACAAACAAGTGTATGACTTCAAAGATTCCAACATGTTGCCAATTATTCAACGCATGCAAGCCATCAATTTTCCCATATAATTCTCGGAACTTGATCTTGATGAGATGTGCATGATTTTTTACGACCATCTAGGAGATTGTTTGTCACTACTTTCGTGTGATACAATTAAATGCTCAGCTAAGGATAAGCCGTGGATTACTACGGTGGTCAAAGTCCTCATCAACAAGCGGTACAGGGCGTATAGATCACGAAATTGGACTCTGTATGCTCATTATCGGGACAAAGTCAAAGAACATATACTGTCGGCGAAACGTGAATGGGGCTTGAGAATGCACACTAAGGGTACATCAATATGGGACATTCATAAGAAGGTCATAGGGACTTACAAGGACTCTGAATGGCTTCCTAAATGTGATCCCGATGCATCTATCAGGCAAATTCTGGAGACTTTGAATCTCAAATACATCTCTTTTATGCAAGAAGACCCAATTCAGTTTCGACCAACTCCTGTAATTATTCCCTTCGAGTTCAAGACACATGAAGTTGAGCCTATGTTATCTCGTGTTTATCCCAAGAAAGCTCATGGTTCTGACGAATTCCCCTCGATTATTTGGGTAAAGCTGGCTTCTGCCCTTGCTGAGCCTTTATGTCTCATCTTCAACAAGTGCTTAGAAGAATCAAACCTTCCAAAGATGTGGAAACAATCTGACATCATACCATTACCGAAAACAAAAAACCCAAATCTATGTGAAACTCACCCCATATCATTGCTTCTAGTCCGGGAGCTAGCGTGAAGTTGTGCAGGGAACGAGGTAGTACATAAAACTTTCACATAGCATAGTACACCTCTAACCTACTGCAAAACTTCGCGTCTGCCGGATCAGATCATTTGCTTTTCAGAAATAGGGAGGATAACACAATCCTATGTATTTCCAGTGGTAAAATTGTGACATTTAAGGTGTTGACTCCATTTTTTCGAATTTTTGCTCATAAAAGTTACACAAATTGGTATTTTGTTGAACTGGTTATCATAGAAATCATCTACAGATCATGATCTTTCAAATGAGTTATCATTCAGTGACAGAGGATGAAGTAAAGTGTACAAAAAGACACGTTGGTGTAACTGCAAATTTTAACATAGAAATTTCAGGAAAATTGTTGATATACTTTAACGAAAAGGGTCTGTTTGTACAAAAATTGCAATAAAACTGTAGCAAATTCTATCTTGTCACCATTATCACAGTGAGCAATATTATTATTTTATGCCAATGCTCACGTTTATTGACTACACATCAAATTTAGAAAGCATGTTCATGATATGAAAACTAATAAGAAGTATACTTGAAAAAGATTTCCCTTCAAAATTCATTTAACGGATATTAAGTTTTGTTCAGAGATAAGTTTCTATGGAGTGGTTGATGGTGTTTTTAAAAAATATCTTGTCTAAACAAGTCAAAAAGTCAGTAAGTCAATAAATGGTTATTTTCAAAATGTTTTGAAAACAATCGAAGAACATTCAGCAGTGACACATTGAACACACTGAAACACATTCATAATAAAAGGTGAAAAGAGTGCGTGCGTTCGAAGAACTATTGATCACTATTTTGGATTTTAATTAGTCATTTTTTTGGAGATCAAGCGCATCTTGTTTGCTTTCTGAAGAAACCTAGCGATGGGTTTTATTTTTTGGAGTCAGATAATTCATTAATTATTGAAACTCAGTTATACTGGCGCAATAATATAAAATTGGTGCTATTTCTTGTCGCATTTTCTTATGAGCGGAACATTCAATCATGAAGTGATACAAAGTTTCTACTTTTGAATCGCAAAAAGCATAGCTCGCAGAGGCGCTCTTCATACTTCAGCCTATTATTATAACTTCCTGTAACAACATGTAATTGATGGTTGTTTTGTTCTTAATTTCAAGATGATATTGACATCGTTGTAGGCAATACTGATAAAGTGAGATAAAGTTGGCTTGTCTGAATTTTATTCAAGTCTTGGACTTATGAATAATTGAGGAATATATAATTTTAAATTGCATGTCTATGAATACTAAACTAACCTGATTTGTTAACTGCTGCCGTCATTTATCTCATTTCGTTGTCCCTAAAATATCATTAGACCTACTCATTTAAGTTTCATGCATGTTTGGTTTTGGCTCTATACTTTGAAGCTGTCATGCAGCCAGACAACTGCCATATGACATATTGCTATATTGACATATTGACAGTTGATATATGCAATGTTCATGCACCCTCTTTCATTTCGAATGGACAATTTTTGATTATTGTAATACTAAATTGCTTCTCAATTATTTCTTGATGTTTTGTTCACAGTTACTATTAATTATTTGATTTTATTGCTGATAATCAATTTCATAGAAAATCATTTGTAATAAAATGGAGTGTTGTATAAATGGAGAAGTAAATAATGATAATGGAGTAATAGAATGTGTTGATGTAATGTTCCATCAGAAGTGGGCATGATTCGAAATAATGAAAGCACAATATTCGATTATTCTATTTGCTAGCTCGGAAGTCCAATTCAATCATTCACTTCGAATCAGACAAATTAAGTGCCGATGTACGAATATTCGAGTTGACGATGCGATTACTATTTTGTAAAGCGATTCAATTAGAATTTAAATGGAATGAAAGTCGGTTCCTTTAAATTAACAGAGAATTAAACCAATTTGTTTAATTGCAGATTTTCATTTGCACTCAGGAAACTGAATATCATTGTTAGCAATTTTGAAATGCTCATATAGGATGAATTCCTTTTCAGTATTGGCAACAAGAAGAGAACCGTGTAGACTAAGAACATTTCCTGGTGCCTTAAATTGCCAATACATCCATAACCAATACGAAGAGAAATCAAAAGACAACAATTCCAGTGCATTGGATATATTACTTAACTCATTATGTTTCTTATAATTATGAAATATTATGTTTGTCTTCTTATTTCTATCAAAAATGATCATTTCTTTTTATATATAAAAGCATTTGACGAAATAGCGCGCAATAAATCGCAACTGATCTAGTAATTATTGAAGTAATAAATTGAAAATATTGAAAAAAATATAAATATTGAGAAAATATCAAAGTAAATATTTGTGATTTTTATTTATTTAATTTTAGTATTTACTTTTGGTATTTAATTTTAGTAATTGTATTTATTTGTAATTTTACTATAAAATTATATCTAGTATTTATTGAATGATCGGTTGAAATGACATCGCTTGAAGTGGCATAAGTTATCGCTGTCGCACAAGGAAAGTGGTCATCACTGATGCAGCAATGAAGTACTGCAAAAACATGGAACATGCACACCTCTGTCAAATTCTTTGACCACTTGCGTCTCACAATCTTTCAAATTCTCAGAATCCAGCCTATTAATTGATGCCGTGCATGCCCCAATTGTTATAAAACAGATCAATCATGAAGTATAGAGATAATGGAAAAGCAAAGAAAATAGACACTTCAATGAAAATCTGAGAGTGTTTGACGTTTTATCTTTCAATTCTCGGACTGAAGACTCCTAAGTAATTATCCACATTTCGCTGCCCTCATTATAGAGAAATAATTACTCGGCGTTTCAATGCCACAGCGGTGTGACGCGCCCTCCTCATAATACGCTCCATAAAACGTCCCTGAAATCACACTTAGAAATTACAACAAAATTGAGGTGATTTAAACGAACAATCTAAAGCGTATTATATTTGACGGTTAGTCCTCATGTGGAAGTGATCTGAAATAAAAACACAGCACTTAGAGACAACTTCAGTTAAATTTTGACAAATTTAACTGTTTATCTTCTCTTGAGTCTGTCCGTATCTCTGTCAACCGTACGAGAGAAACGTCTAATCCACGTTTCAATGTAAGAGCGGTCTGACACGTGTTGCACATGTGCTCACACATGGCTCACACAAGAAAAAGGGAAGATTTGTGTGACACAGTGCACAGAAAGCAGTGCCGATAAGTTAGTTATCGCGCTGGAAGCAAGTCTCTCGCTTCGCGCTCGACTGTTGCTCCTGGTGCAATAACTATTACTTGATGTCCATTCTAGTTTTACAAACTTGATCAAAGCAAAACGTCGGATTTCAATAGACCAAAAATTGCGATCCCGCCGCAAGCGGAGGTTTAGCTAATCTGATACAAAAAGGGAAAATCCAACAGGACAGGGGAATGCTTTAAGCATTGTGACAGAAAACGACATCATTTGTAATGATATAAATATTGTACAATATTGTTCAAAAGTTTGGAAACATGTCTCATTTTTGTCGAAATCGTGAAAAGCGTCGATTATGAATCATCAAAATGCCTTAATACTTCATTGGAAAATCTGTAATTAGATAATGCAAAATCACATTATGACTCCTAGGCTTTCACTAGTTTTAAGTCGGTAAAACTGCCCCAACACTACGAAGTACTTTTCTAACATTACGAAGTTTGCATCGGCACGGATTCAACAAGTTTCTTACAGCCATCAGCTGAATTTTCTTGAGTCCGTGTACAATTCATAACATCGATCATTTCTATATAGAAAGAATAGCAGCACCTGTTCAAACTGTTTTCTTTAACCCAGATATTCTCTATAAGGTTAAGGCCTGAGGAGCTACGAGGCCAACCCGCAAGAAGTTGCCCACGATCCTGTGCTGCGATCCTTTCTTTGTGTGGCCCATCCACTTGCATAATCGGAAATTCGTGCTAATGTGCTCTCAGATTAAGGGAATCTGTGTAGCAGTGTCGCAGAATGTCACCTTCTGACCAACAACATTCGATTTCCCAGCTTGTGAGCCGGTTTAGAGACCGTTATAATCTCGGAATGATTTTCGCGAGAGAGTTGCGTTCTGTCAATATTACCAGTCTTTAGCACTGGACGAATGGGATACTTCACTGTGATGTTTTCTGATGAAACCAAAATATCTTTATTCCAAGACGGCACGAAGACCAAGCAATTCAATCCTCACTACAGCAACAAACCTTAGTTCAGTGAAGATACGGGGTGCCATATCAGTCAATGGACTTCCCTTTGTGACACTTGGATCAACATTAAACTCACGAGACTGCTTAAAAGTTCCTGAAGAAAATGTCACTTAATTCATTGTCACGCGAAATACCATAATCCTGCAAAAAATGGAAAAACTGGAGCTGCAAAAAGAACAGATTGCAAATCGCAGCATAAGATGGTAGGCATACGAGGGTTGGCCTCGTAGCTCCTGAAGCCTTAACCTTATAGAGAATATCTGGGTTAAAGAAAACAGTTTGAACAGGTGCTGCTATTCTTTCTATATAGAAATGATCGATGTTATGAAGTGTACACGGACTCAAGAAAATTCAGCTGATGGCTGTAAGAAACTTGTTGAATCCGTGCCAATGCAAACTTCGTAATGTTAGAAAAGTACTTCGTAGTGTTGGGGCAGTTTTACCGACTTAAAACTAGTGAAAGCCTAGGAGTCATAATGTGATTTTGCATTATCTAATTACAGATTTTCCAATGACGTATTAAGGCACTTTGATGATTCATAATCGACGCTTTTCACGATTTCGACAAAAATGAGACATGTTTCCATACTTTTGAACAATATTGTTTATGAAGTCACTTTTTATGTTTTTTAACTTCTTCCTTAACAAAGAATAATAAATTTCAATTTTATTAGTCGACCGAGTAAATAAACATTTCATCACGCATCTCTCATCATCACTCAATTATTTTTTCGACATCCTCACTGTCGTACCATTAGCATGCATTAGCTGCCGTACCTATATGCTTTCAAAGTGTAATAATGCAAATTATCGTTGTGGTTAACGCAATGAAAAGAAAACACAGACTTATATGAAAACTGGTTCAATTAATAATAACAGACGCACATACTAATCGTTCTTCCCACGATTTCGATTGAAGTAACGCGCCATGGAATTCATGGAATTTCTGTATCAAAAAAAGGAAGTCAATGTAACAATTGTCTACAAGTGTAATTGAGGCATATGCCATACGTTTTTGTAAAATTGACATCTGAAGGTAGTATTTCTTGCTCTCGTCCCTGGCATTGATAGGAGACAGACTGTACATGCATGTTCAGATTTTGAAAGATATAAAACATTACCAAACTCAGACACCATTGAACGCGAATATCGGAATGGATAACGGCAAAATTAATTTTTCAAATGACGTGGTTCAACAATGCTTGGAGATTTATTTGAAGTTCATTCACTCAGATCCTTTTCGAAACCATCGTTGGTAAATTTGCTTTGATTCAATAATTCCTTCACAATTAGAAATTTGACAATACGTGATGTGGAATTTCTAGACAAGAAATGTTGAGGTCGACGATAAAATACACAACTGAATTGAACTCAAACATTTTCAATGGTTCAAATTCATTTTTTTGAAAATGAGGACGAATGTAAGCTCTTAATCTCTTAGATCAAACTTTTGCTTTTGTTGAGAGTAGAACCCTAGTCACTAAATGAGATCACAATGTTTTATGCAAAGAAGGAATTGCAATAAATTGACTGAAACATCAAGGAATTAAAATTGCAGGCATTGAAACGCAAATGCTCTGCCTCCAGGATAGGCACATTCAAATTTATTCTGACAATTGTCCCTCTAGTGTATAGAAGCAATTAAACTTAGATAAATCAATTGATTATTTAGAGGACAGTGTATTCCTTCTTTATTCACCTGATGCACATATACCCTTTAAAATGGCGAAGTTTTTTTTTCTTCAATCTTTCTCGATTGATCATAGGATGATTTAGTGTTGCATGAAATATTGTCAGGTTGTTAGAATAAACTCCATTGTGTGATCTAGGGCCACCTTGATTTAGGAATATTTCTGCATCCCATAATCCCATTAGGTCACATATGTGTCCAATGCAAGGTTGGGTCTTGGGTAGTCTTGGGGGTACCCAAGAATCTTGGGGTGCGGACCCAAGAGATTGGGTACCCCAAGACTGAGAACCCAAGAGTAAAGAAATTGACCATGAATGATCAATTTTATTGGAAAAATTCTAGCTAAGTATATGACCACATCATGTTATGACAAGTCATCTACATATAGGCTTGTATGTATGTACATGTGAATATGTAACCTACTTCAGTCACATGATAAGTCTTTCTAAGATAAAACTGTGCTATCATTAACTTTGATATAGACCTACCATAATGTCTATGTGATAGTTTGTATAATTAGCTTTTGAAACTATGCTTAACCTATAGCTTCCTTGTGAATTTAATCCATTAAACTAGATGTAATGCATTGTGTTAGACAGAATTTTGTACACATCATTTTGCGTGAAATAAAACAAATAATAAATGAAAAAATGCAGTGCGTGAAACCAATGCCTGTATAACGCTTATGCTGTTAAATTGGTAGCCTACAGTAATTCGTAGATAACTTGCTTCATATAGCTTCTTCCCTTGAAAGTTAAAAGCTTCGGCCTATATTGCTTATTCTACTATTAGGCTACAGAAAGATATCGGTATCATTTAATGCAGTGACAATATTTGATGGTTGCTTCTTACGATTAGTAAAAACATCGTTATATCTACATTTGTGCTATTTTCATCTTATACGAGGCCTATGCTATGTGTGTTTCGTTTCTCGATCAGATATGTTGTAGGGAATGTAGCTTAGTCATGCATGTTGTTCTAATTAGGAAATTATTAGGCTGTAGACATAAACAGGGTTGATGATATTAAACCCAGAGATAACCATGCCAATAATTAAAACTTTTATCTGAATATTAATATGGCCTCAATTCCGCAATAACAAATTCATGTAATAAATAGTAATTAATATGAATATTAGATACATATTAATTGGATAGCAATATGTACAATATGGTATGATTCAAAATATCTTCATGCAATTTTAAATCTCAATCAAAATTTCAAACATTTTCTGGAAATTGTTGGTCCACTCATTAGAGAAATAGCCACTCTTGGGTCCAATCTTGGGGGTACCCAAGATTAGACCCAAGATTGGACCCAACCTTGTCCAATGTCTCCATGAGGTAGGCCTAGTTAGTTTTAAAGCTTAATATGGTATAAAGCAGTTCGGTACAGATGCCAGAATCGGCACTTGTTCTCGGAGAACCGATTATTTCCGATTTTTTGCCCTTTCTAAAATGGTAACGAGATTAATTTGTAATTCTAACCAACCCGACATTATTTATCCAAAGTACAAATTGATGATGCAATAAAGTTTAATTGAACTTGACATGATGAGTTAGTTTGCTTGTCATACGCAAAATGAATATCACAGGATATCATCATTGGAGCATAACCTCCGCTGATTAAGAATTTTAACCTAAACTAAATCCATTTTATACAATCGGAACGTTATTCATTTCATTCTATTTTGAATGTCAGATTGATTCTCATTCAAAATCATTCATGAGTTTTTCCGATAATAAGAAATTGATGTTACTTAACTTCCTGAAGATGCATTTCCTGGATCTTTCTGAAAATTCTGCATCAACCCAGCTCAAACGAAAACACGACTAGGCAGAACTCTGTTCCTTTTTCACATATAGCATGTTTTGGCAGTTGGCAGTCTTTCACTTCAAATGAATAAGACTGATTCATATAAGGTGCTAGAATGAAGTCTAAGCTATCTCTGTTTGTCACGTGCAGCCTGAGAAAAGCACTCGCATATGCCTTGTCATTCAAATATGATATTTGCGACGACTTCCTAGATGACAAAATTAGAGGCGAAGGAGTGACATTTACAGAGCAGTGCGGGGATACCGATCTGATATCAGTTCGATGCTCCTCAAGTCAACAGCAGGGATGCGGAGTCGGAGTCCCGGAGTCCTATCATTTTTTGCTGGAGTCGGAGTCGGAGTCCTATCAAATGATAGGACTCCGGACTCCGGCCTATAACTAGATCCGAAATATAATACAAACAAATCATTTATCCTCGTACATAGCTGTCTCTGTCTTGATGTCAACTTTCTCCGTCAAACAAAAGTACAGAGACAGCAGCGCATGCAAAGCTGGTAATAGTTGAGGGAATGGACCGTGATAGTGAAAAAAAGATTGTCTTTTCACTCGGTGATCTAGTAGAGAAAACAAGCCTTCCTAGCCTCGATCACACGTAATCGTCAAAGGTAACATCAGAGACAAAAATGAAACAGTAGTTTGTTTGAGAACAATCGTGTGTGATGGGTCCTATAAAGCGCATATTAAAATCGAAAGTGTACTCATATTTTTTGGAGAAAGATTTTCCTGCCTGGTAGAGACTGGAGAAAAACCATATAAAGCACACATCAAAAAGATGGGAGGAGCCAAATCGCATGCATCCAACTTAAAGCGACACTTGATAAACTTTCATCGATAATGATTGATATAATTGATGCAGCAATGATCACCCACATTGGTTCAGCTAGGCCTATAATGATCTATGATGTAGGTTACCGGTTTGTTTTTCAAAAAACTGGGCTTTATATACTTGCCACCCGGAGTCGGAGTCCTATCAAAAGCCGGAGTCCTATCAACCCCCGGAGTCGGAGGACTCCGCATCCCTGGTTGGCAGTCTTTCACTTCAAATGAATAAGACTCATTTACAAAAATGCAGGCGCATTGATGATAATAGTAGGCTACATTGTAAAAGTGCTATGAGCAGACATTTTAGCATGATAATAAACATGATGCACATGAAAGCTTATTTGTACAGCGCATTACCCAAGGCTCAGAGCGCTGAGCAAAACATTGCAAAATCTACTGGCAAATTCTAAAATGTATCAATATGGCATTGTGGGCAAGTCACACGGCTATATTCCAAGATAATGGAGCCATGGACTCATATGCACTCTTATGCTTACCCGAACCAAAACTGGCACAGATCATGTAAGAATGTCGTCCATGGACTTTAAAATTCCCTTAGAAAATATAAAATACATAATGCCAGTATTACGCAATTAGGCATTAATACATTTTTTATGCAATAAAGCATTCTGCTACTATGCTTTTATGCAAAGGCAACACATTTTGAATCACATTCCTTGTTGAATTGGTATCCATCTCAGCAATTTTAACACTGGAGGTGACACCGACTAATATACCTACTGGTTAGTAGTGTGATTTAGGCATCCGACATAATAGACCTGCGAATAGCATGTTATCAACTTTGCAGGTGCTATATTTCACTCATCAAAACAGACTCTAAGGATTTTGGGTTCAATGAATTGGTTTGGTTGTTCAATTGAAAAGAAGCGATAAAAAATTCTGGAAAAAGCAGAAGAACATCATGGCTTTGTTTTAAAACATTTCAGCAAAATATAAGGTTTCTGGTGATATTTTTATTATAAAAAAACCAAGGTCGATGGACAGATCTATTGTATAAGCAAATTTTCAATGATAATAGAGAAAAAGCTGCCAGGAGCCCCATCCCTCAAACATCACAGTTCCAAGAAACCAAGCATCCTCTATTTACAACATTTTCTTTTCCACACCAAAATGAAATAGCTGCTAATTTGAAACCAATACTAAATACGAATCCGCTAACATCGAATGGGAAAAGGAATTTTAGATATAAATCAGGTAACAGCAAATGGGATAAAATGATGCAACATGCAAATCAATTAAATCAATTAGCAGCAAATGAGATAAATTGACACCAAATATGAATCAAGTAATAAAAAATGTGATGAAATGATGACAGGTGCAAATCAGGAGCAGTAAATGGGATGAAGTGATACCAAGCGCAAATCAAACTCAATCCAATTTTAAGCCTGCTTAATTTGAAGTAGTGAATTCATATGGTTTTTCCATCGCATAGATAAGAAATTTCGAAGTATCTGAGCATTTACATGTATCATGATATCATTTTTATGTGTATCATGATATTTATAGAGGCATAGTAAAACGTAGTACTAATGAAGTGAGCTATGAATGACTGCAATGCAACAATGCTTTTAATAATGCATCGATGTCATCATTAAAATGGTTGACATACACCGTTTGAGATAGTCTATCATAAGCTATCTACAAGGTGAGTCAATGGTAAAAACTCAATTTATCCAAAAGAAATTGATCATTTTCTAATGCGTGTAGAAATAAAAGGCCCATAATAATACAAATACAAGATAGCTTACATCTCAAGCAATCCTTCCTGCTTATCGATACACATTTGACAGCGTTTCGGAATGTCCCGGAAGGCTCTAGGAAACATATCAGTTGGTATTTCTTGCAATTCTACAGAAATTCTTTGCTTCAATTCATTCATTGATTTGAAAATGATACCAGCAGGAGAATGAAATCGTGAGCGCAGGCATGACCACAGCCAGTAGTCACTGACTGTAAGGTCTGGTGACCTTGCAGGCCACTCGATGTAGCCTCTCCTGACAATCCACTACTTATATGGAATTTCCTCATCGAGAATTTGTTGGAGAACTTTGGCGGAATAATGAGGTGCTGCACCATTTTGTTGAAATCGCATCTGTCTTTTTCGAATAAAGAAAGAAACAACCTTCTTTCCCAAAATATCACAGCATCTCTCACCATTCATAATATATTTAGAAGTATCAAATGAAAGCTAGCGAATCTAATACAAACCCAAACAGTCAATGAAGGAGTTCTACTGGGATTGGTGATTCGATGACGTGGATTTTCTTCAGACCAGTAGCGCACATTGTGCTTGTTTACTCTTCCATCTGAAGCAAAAGTCGACAGAAGCAAGATCAGTTGTGTTCACAGATTTAGAGAGGAACAGATGAACTATTTACACAACTGCTTGAAGCCGGTAAACACAGGACGAGAGAGACACTGGTTTGCGATAGACGGGCAAGAAACAAGTCGCGATATGATTACAGCGATGACTGCTGCAGGATAAACATACTTGAATAGCTTTCATTGTCATGTTGTCAAATGATTTATTTGCCAACAAAGTAAGCAAGCTCAATGAATTGTGTCACACCTATTAATTAGTAAATAAAGTACCCAAGATATTGAGCCTCTTTTAGATTAAGTCATTCAGATTCAAGTTTAATTCCCATTCATCGCAGAATGAAAATTTTTAAAATGAGAATACATCCACACCAGGTTAAAATCAGTGATCAATAATAAATTGCTATTATCATAATTAATCGCTATTAAAGTGAATTCTGTATCAAGCAAAGCGTCTTTCCGTAGTGCATTTATGAGATATAGATAATTCAAACTTACCAACGTTTTCCTGTGATAATGTACATGATGATGTGCAGCAAAAACAATAGGGGATTTGCATTTCTATGTTTTATTTACCCCTGAAGAGCATCGACTTGGTAGCCTGCTGCCTCTACTGGACATCCGTTGAAAATATGTTTCTTTCAAAATATATATTTTCCATACTTTAACAATCTAAGTCGAATGAATCGGAAAGCAATTATTCTTACCAGGGTTGCTAGGTGATTGTTTCTTATGGCATCATTATCAAAATAATGGTCTGTCAGCTCTGGGAATACAGTATCAACGTTGATCTTGTTCAGGACAAAATGCTCCACTTTAATGTCCAAATTGCATCCTGTAGGGAGAGTGGAGGCATTCCATACTCCAGGAAACAATGATCTAAAAGCAACTTCAGCCACTTTAATTTACACCAAAACTAGGTAACATCAGACCACCTCGCTGCTTCCTACAAAAAAGCTTTGCGTATGGGAAATGTACTGAATCGGAAAATAAAGCCGCTCGACATACACAGCACGCAACTCGTTCTTTTATGCTGTTGCTTACAAAACCTGCAACGTAATATCACACATTGAGTCGCCAGTCATCATCCATTTTATGCAAATCCATCATCCAAAGCGAATAAAGGAATTCCGTGTTTTCATCGTCGGTGGTGATGTTGTTGGATATATTTACAGCTTCTGTTATCGTGGGTTTCCTACATCGAAAATTGAATTCGAAATTTGAAGAAGAATCCTCGGTCAAAATGTTCGCATTCACTGATGGCGTTATCAAATACTCAATACGATTAGGCTGCAGTTTTATACTATTAATACAGCTGTGGAGATCTCAAACTCATCAAGCACTGCTGTGATAACGCGGTCAACAGTCTATTGCTGGTGCCGTGCTATGAACATTATGATATCTTTAATCGTGAATTTATGCTGATTTGTTCATGTGTGCCACCAGTCTCGCCGGCATCAATCAAGAAAGTAAATTAAAAAGACATGGACCCTCTCAAGTCTCTAATGCTACATCACTAAAATGAGTCATCTACACATAAAACCGTCTTCATTTGGCATTGTACGTAACTGAAGTCACACATGCACTACTACTCGTACATTGCTAAAAATTGTGGCATTAATGACAAATCTTTTGCGCTCTGCGCTCCGAACTATTCTCATTAAAGAATTTACAAATGACTCATAAGTAAACGACTCGATTAAGTGAATCTACGTGAGGAAGTGTTATTATTAAAGACAAAATGATTACAGTATGAAAAAAACAAAATGAGCAATAATTCAAACAAAAACACTGGATAAGCCCACGTTAGTCCAACCAAGCATCAAGCAATCTGCAAGTACTATCTATTGATCATTTTGATTGTTTGATCAGCCACAAATAGCAGAAAAAGACGGGTGAGTTAGAAGAATCTCGAAAGATGCCGTAGTAACATGAAGCATAAAGCACAACTTTTATTTTCTTTTCTTTAATTCTTTCTCTCTCTCATCTCCTATCCTGTCCTTTACCCACATGCATCTCACCCCTCCCATCCCGTCATGTCTCCTCTCGGCCAAAGGCTCTCTGCTATCCTGTATTGCCATTCGTGTTTCTTCTTTTTCCATGTGGTTGACCAAGTGACAGGAGATCATCTTTCTGAGGAAGCAAGAAGAAATCCAAACTACCCTTTTCAATTTATAGTCCGATATAATGAAGTAAAGTTAGAAAGTTTGATAGACATGCCTTGGGAGTCCAGTGCCTTCAGCTGTCGATGTTCGGATGGCCTCCTTTTCAGTCTGTCTTCGCGTTCACAAAACCCCAGCACACTCGATCCGGCATGCTACTGTGCCATCAGTACATCTCTTCCCTTAACACCCGCTGACCACTCATGTTATTATTCATTTGCTCATCACGTGAAGACTGCATATATGTTCCCAAGTTCTTTAGTGATATGAATATTTCATCACATTCTCTGGCAATGTCTTCATTATATTTGGTGTAGGCCTATCCTGCATCCCGAAACTTCACCGATTCAGCTAGTCTTGCACGTATGTCGAAGTAATCAAAAGAACTACGAACATATAGTTAGTATATTAGGTAGCGTGGTAACTCAGCATTTAGCCTATTAAATCCCCAATGTGTATACAGTTTCAATTTCATTCAATGAACATGAGTCGAGACCAGGTCGAGACCCAGTTCCACTTGTGAGATATGCAGTTTTTACACTTTTGGAGAAATGTAGACGAATTTGAATGATAATGATAGCAATGCAGAATAAGGAATAGCATGAGAAATAGTATTCCAGAGATCCTGCATGCATCATAACAACTGGGAGAGGTAACATAGTTGTAAAATTAGCAATTCGATGGGTCACCATTACTAAAAGCTCACATTTGTTATACAGCAATAGGATTATTTTCTTAAGCGTGATGATATCACAAACTGCCACTGAAAGAGCAAAACATCATAATCAATGAAACTGATCACAATGAACTTTAAAAGATGCAAATGGATCCATATTAATTATTCAGATTCAAGAAATAACGCCTTGTGAATCATTAAATCATAACGCTGAAAATTGATTTAAAAACATGACATATTAGCCAAGAAGCTCTCAATAAGATCTCAACTTTTCCTTGAAGACTTGCAGGGACTGTGACTAATGGGTTTATGAAATTTCATTGATCATCAGCTTCATTCCGCTTAATTAGGATGCTTAGTAACAAATATTCATTTCTTTTGATATCTAACTTGTTTCATGCTACTTATAATGGGGCTTCATGTCGGTAGTATATAAATTTGCCAAAATTTAGCATTTTGAAAACTGCTCAAATAATTTTTTGGACCGCCGCAACGAAATCTCCGCAAAAATTGAATCTTTTCATATAAAAATATTCACTGTGTAAGATGCTTTTTAGAGTCGACACTCTATCTGCTATATACTTGCTCTATGATTACGACATCCTGTTTAGTGTCAAATGTCTTGAATTGCGGTCCTAAAACTCATACTGAAACCCTTTGTGACAAATCTACTTAACCTTTTCATGCATATCGTGCCCATTTGAGGACATTTCGACCCGCATCACTTGGGACAACATATTGTGCAGCAATGTTGATCCCAGATCGGCAAAAAAAATTGTAACCAAATGAAAGAGGTGATCAATGTGATTCTAATACCACCTCTCCTGACTTTGTACGATCCATATATGCATAGAACTCCCGCAAATTGTATTTGAAAATTTTTTTCAAAAAAACATTGATTTTGAAAATAATTCACGCATGAAAGGGATAAGGATTAAACCGATGTCAAAAGAAATGTATTGCTTTCCTGTGATGTCAATTTCAAGGTCGGAGCCACATAACACCTCTGATTTTAACAAATTGAATGTTGCTACTTGCATGTATTCGCTTTATGTAAATCTGTACAATACAATAGGATACAATCACTTAATATAATCACTGTTGAATTAACTCATCTTACTCTTTTGTATTTACTTTTATGACATGATGACTACTATGCATCATAATTAATGATAATGACAATTTTGCTTTATTTTGAAAATTACTTAATTTGGATTTTGTTGATGCTCCGTCATCTTTCACCAAGTGTTCCCCCAAGGTTGGTAAATAGAACGTGAGCTCTGTGAATTATATTCAATTGAATGACCTGCAAATGTGATTGGTGTTGTATAATGTGAGAGGCACTGCATGTTTATCGTTTGATTAATTTCATCTTTGTCTATTGAAAACAAGCATGAGTCTCCTCAAAGATATGTGGTAGATAATAATAGCAAGCCTTTTAATTTCATCAGAGATACCTGACGCCAGAATCCTGATTCTGGCTCGCAGTCGCCGCCTATCTGATTTCAGACAAAATGTGTCTTTGGTTTTTCAGTTGTAGATTCTATTTTCGAGGTCTCGCGGGTGAAATGGAACATCTCCCTGTAGACTTTAACAAAGATGCTATCAAATTTATATATCAAATTTGCGGCCTTGATTGTCGAATGCATAGTCCGAGTTCACTTTTAATGTGTGAGTATCCCTGCTTATTTCGTTATAGCCATAGGGTAAATATATCAGTTAGAGTGGTAACTCCGCATTTATTAAATCCCCAATGTGTATACAGTTTCGATTTTGTTAAATGTATACTCGAGGTGAATTCAATTGGGTATTGTCACCAAATTTGAAAGATGCAAATTTTTGCAGTTTTGAAGAAATTACCACGGAATTGAGTAATCATAATTGTAATGCAGAAGGAATGATGCGTATTTTGCAGATTCTCAGTGTCATGACAGCCTTGGAGAGTCAATGTTTGCTAAATTTGCAATTCGATAGGTTGCTATTACTTTCATGAACCTCAAGAGTATTTTCTTAAGCGTGATCATATCACAGGCAACCTGCCACTAGCAGAGCAAAATCACGTAATCAAAGACAATGATTTCAATTAACTTTGAAAGATGTAAATGGGTCCACATCACTATTCAGATTCAAGAAATGAAGCACAAATTTTGTAAATCCTAAAATTATGTCAATGTAAATTGAATTAAAACCTTGAAATTTCAGCCAAGACAGCAAAATAAGATCTCGACTTTTTCATGAAGACTTCCATTGTAATGCGGCTCATGAAATTCCCTTGCAAATTAGCTTACTTTCCGCTTAGTTAGGATGCTTGTTAGCAGATATTCATTCCTTTTGATATCCAACTTGTTTCATGCTACTTATAAAGGGATTTCATGTCGGCAGTATATAAATTTGCAAAATTTTGACTTTTTTAAAACTGCTCAAATAATTTTTTGGACCACGGGAACGTCCGCAAAAAATCGAATCTTTTGATATGACAGTTTTCACTGTATACAGATACTTTTTTGAGTCGACACTCTACCTATTATATCCCTACTCTATGGCTCTAGTCAGGAATCTGAAACGGTAGAATGTTGCCAGCTGTGCTCCAAGCGTCCGCTCCATCTGTATCTTTCGCCAACTCCACTCCAAGAAGAGAATAAGATCCTCTCCAGTTTCAACATGCTATGCTTGTACATTCGATCTCATGTGCTCACATAAACGTGAGTGTCCATTGTACACGCATGGTTGAAATAACTATCAAAATGATGTTTGATGTCGATCAATATTGCAGTCACTACATTAGCAAATCTGTCAAATTGCGCAACTATGCTTGCACACCAAGGTACGACATTTGGTTGCAGTAGTAAGCAAAACTCCACTTCTGGACCGCGCAAGATGGCCGCCATCGCTGACGTCCCCCCCCTCTGGAACGGCAGAGTGTCGTGGTCGGCCGCCGTGGTGCTTCGGGTCTGAGTCCCCCCCCCCTCTGGAACGACAGAGGTTGTGGTCTGTCGTGGTGTGCCGCCCAGGTGGGTTCACGTTCACAACATGTTCGCTGACTCCCCCCCCCCTGCAACGACAGAGTGTGAGACTCGGGTGAGTTGGTCCGACCGCCTGGTTGACGTGGGCGACCGTCTAGGTTGACGTGGGCGACCGCCAGGATTAGTCTTGAGGCTATAGTGTGTGATGTTTTTCGTGCAATCTGCTGAATGTTGGGTTGTAAAATGGGTTGTTTCGAGTGGAAGGAGTGGTCGGATGAGAAAACGGAGGTCGGATTCGTATTCAGCGTGAAATTCTGCATCGGTAGGGTGAGTTTCAAGTCAATCGGTGAGAAAAAATTTTCAACATTTTTCGAAAAACGACAGAGTTAGAATTTGGGACGTTTTGGTGTGTAGCGTCAAAACGAAGCATCGGATGAGAAAACGGAGGTCAGATTCGGATTCAGCGTGAAATTCTGCATCGGTAGGGTGAGTTTCAAGTCAATCGGAGAGAAAAAATTTTCGGCTGACGTCCCCCCCCCAGGGATGGAACCGTTACCGGTCGACCGGCGCCGGTCGCCGGTCGGGTCGGGTCACCGGTCGGGTACCGGTCAAACTTTCTGACCGGCCGGTCATGTGACCGGTCAGGCAACCGGCCGGTCACTGACTGTCTCCTCTGATGAACTTACTTTAACTCTGAAGAGACCAAGTCCTACTCGTCCATGGCGGTCCTTCTACGATGTGTATCATTCTTTTAGTGTGTCATATGAAAATCTTTGACGTATTCTTCATACACGAGACATGGAATACCGTTTGTTACCCGTTTTTCCGGAACTTCTAAAAGAATTGGTTAACTTTTTTCGACATTTCAATTATATATTTGATTATTTAGAAATGTCTGACAAACCATCGATTCAAAATGTCATACCAAGTTATTATTTGATGAAAGAATTCGGAGCCGCTACTCCCAATGTACATGAGTCACGTTGCGTGATATTACTAAAGGAATACTTTCTGAGCGGATTGGATGAAAAGTATTGGTCGTCTACGACTGAACTACATAAAGTTGCAACTGTCATGGATCCAACTTTTCGACAACTATCTTTTATTGAAGATCGCCGATTTCGTAATCAGTTTATGGAGAATGTGAAAATTCATATCACATCGACGTTGTCTTCATATATTAAAATCAAACCTACAGCGAGTGAATCTACGGTCTCTACCGAAGTACCACCAAAAATTACCAAAATTGATCCGTTTTCGAATTTCCAATCTTCGTGTTCAGCTGCTCCTGTTTCTTTGCATTCTTCAAACAAACTCGAATTGTTGCAAGAATTTGAAAACTACATGAACGAAAATTTTCATGGAATATATTCAACCAATCCATTAGATTTTTGGAAAAAGAAACAATCGACCTATCCTCTGTTGAGTGAAATATCCCGGAAGATATTCGTAATTCAGGCATCGTCAGGAGAGAGTGAAAGACACTTTAGCATTGGAGGTTCTGTATTGACCGCGAGTCGCAATAGACTTGACCCATCCACTGTCGAAAGTCTTGTTGTGCTAAAAGAAGGAGACATAAATGGATTGTGGTAGCTAGGATAAGTGTTTCAGGTTAATCATATTTGTTTTAAACGATTTGAGAAATTTTCAGTTTTCATTGCATGATTCCGTAAAACGTTTCAAAATGAGATAGTAAGTAAAATTTTATTCAAAGATGAAATATACTTAGTAATAATGAAGACTCGTATAATGTACATGTAGTCATATATCATTTCCTGCACGTCGTACATATGCCTACTTGTAGTCAAAATTAGTTATGCTTATACTTATCTTAAATTCATGATTGTTCTGAAGGCTACATGTAATTCTACTGCTATATGTCTTCTTGATTTGCTAATTAGACCTACTAATCTAGTAGATATATTGGTACAGTCGAAGACAATAAATTAATTTGCAAATTACCTATCTAGCTAGTACACATAGGCTACTCAGACATATTAGTATCGTCATTCTTTGGGTACTATATAGGCCTACATGTAGTTTGGCATAACCGCATTTTGTATAACTAACCGGTCGACCGGCCGGTCGGGTACCGGTCGAAATTTTCGACCGGCCGGTCGGGTCGGGTCGGGAAAATCACGACCGGTTCCATCCCTGCCCCCCCTGGACAGCTTGCTTCGATTTTGGCTTCCAGTGGACGGATTTTGTCGTGCGATAGCTCGTTTGAAAGCTAAGAGTGAGACAAATTCAGTGAAAGAATCGGCTTGTTCCTATCTGTCTTCGTTCAAAAGTTAGAGCGGTTACAAGATTTTAGGTCGGAGCTCGCTCACCTGAAAAAATCCTAAGTGTCAGAGTGACTTTGTATGGGTAAAATTTTGAAAATTTTGAAAATTTTCCAAAGTGTGGAATTTCGACCTGGGACCGCCACCAAAACATTTTTCATCAAATTTCACTGACCTCCCCCCCCCCGACAGCAATCTTCTAACTTTGGTTCTAGTGAACGGATTTTGTTCGTTCGAGTTGCATTGGAAAGAGGATGAAAAACTGCTTGACGACATTTTTTGTTGCGAGTCAATCGGACCAGCCGTTCAAAAGTTAGAGCGGTTACAAGATTTTAGGTCGGAGCTCGCTCACCTGAAAAAATCCTAAGTGTCAGAGTGACTTTGTATGGGTAAAATTTTGAAAATTTTCCAAAGTGTGGAATTTCGACCTGGGACCGTCACCAAAACATTTTTCATCAAATTTCTCTGAACGAGGGGGGGGAGTCAGTGAAATTTGATGAAAAATGTTTTGGTAAAGGTCCCAGGTCGAAATTCGGAAGTTTTAAATTTTTCAAATTTTCACCACACTGGAGCTCTCACACTTAGGAATTTTTTCACTTGTGGCATGTTACATGCACATGTGCTGACGGACCAACTTCCCGTGGTCATATGAGAATGGTTCAGGTGTCATATTGTAAAGAATGATGAGACGAATCGTTTGCAACAAACCGCATGTCGCTACGATGAATACTTTCGGAGATAGAGCCATTTTAAGTTTTCTTCCGAGCATATATAAACCCCCGACAACGTAAGTCTGATCACTTCATCGAAAGACGAGGTAAGCGACGGTCGTCGCTCTGAGCTCCCGATATCGGGTGTTTCAAAGGACTCTATCTTTTGAAGTAGGCAAGCTATCTTCTTACTTCAAAGTTTGTATGATAGAGTTTGATAGTGTCTTTACTACTGATAAAATTTTTTAAAAGTAGTATGAGTAGTAAAATGCGGAATTTTTTAAAAATTCTTAATTTTCAGTTTTTTCAAAGTTTTAACATATAGACTAAGATTTTCAAGTATCCTGAGTTCAAATCTGCTATCAGATTTGAAATTTAACTAAGTCTAAGGCAGCTTTGAGGGGTTAGATCCCAGCCACTGATCACTACCTTTGACTCGGCGTTCCTGTTACCACTTCGGGGCAGTTACAATGATGTCTTCAGCTGTAAAGAGCGGGTATCGGGGAAGATCTCTCACTTCCCTAGTGATCAGTACAAGGCCTTCGGGCTGTCGACGGGATCGAGTGCCACTCACTACACTCAAATCTATCATTCCTCACTAAGTGTTGATATTATGTTGAATGTTGACTAAGTTGAATGTTGAATGATGATATTATGTTCTAGGCCGTATGCTACATTCAAATCTGCTATCAGATTTGAAATTTAACTAAGTCTAAGGCAGCTTTGAGGGGTTAGATCCCAGCTACTGATCACTACTTTTGACTCGGCGTTCCTGTTACCACTTCGGGGCAGTGACAATGATGTCTTCAGCTGTAAAGAGCGGGTATCGGGGAAGATCTCTCACTTCCCTAGTGATCAGTACAAGGCCTTCGGGCTGTCGACGGGATCGAGTGCCACTCACTACACTCAAATCTATCATTCCTCACTAAGTGTTATGCTTTAGTCTGTATACTACATGATTCCAAACTTATACAATTTTCATTATCTTACAGTTAACGATAAAATCGCAGCCATGGTCAACAATGACAAAAATAAGAAGTTCCACATTAAAATGTGTGTATGCGGCCGAATTAACCGCCGAGACGGTCTCAAGGACCACATCAAGAAGACAGGAGCCGACCACATGGTTATCCTGAGTAGGGTTGCCTGTGTGAAGTGCAGGGTGCTGTTGGTTGTTGGGCAGGAGGCCGAGTTTTATTTGAGGCATGGTGAGTGCACAGGAGGGTTGGTGACCGATTTGAGATTTGTGGAGTTGATGAATGCTGAGAAGGAGCGAATGTTGGGGAAAGAGGCCAAGAATGTTGTTGAGAATGCTAGTGGGAATGTTGTTGAGAATGCTAGTGGGAATGCTGTGGAGAATGAGGTAGAGAATGCTGTGGCCGGTTTGAAGGCTGACAAGTGGCGGAAGAGAGTGTTTGAGAGTGATGATGAGGATGATGTGGATTTGGATAGGGAGCGAGTGAGGAAGCGTGTGAGGAAGTTGAGCTCTTCATCGTCGGAGGTATCCAATATTGTTATTAGCGACCCCCCGAAGAGCTCATCTTCCCCAATAGTGAAGGGTGGTGTGGTACGGAAGCAGTCGGCGCGGTGGGATGAGGACATGGAAAAGAAGCATGTGTCGCAGCAAGCGGCACATGCTTTGTTGGTAGATCGCTACGAAAGTTTGAAGAAGGTGAATGAGAGAACGTTGAGTGAGTTGAGTGAGCTGAAAATGAAGGAGGTGAAATGTAAGGAGGTGGCAGATGAGAATATCCGTATGAGGCGTGTTGTGAAAGAGTTGAAGGAGAATGTGCGAGTGTTGGAAGACAAGAATGATGAGTGTGAGAAGAGGGCGAGTGCTGCGGAGAGGAGAATGGGAGAGGCAGAAGCGAAGTTTGAGGAGATGATGAAGGAGATGAGTGTGTTGAGAGCGAGGAATGTTGAGTTGGAGAGGACTGTGGCTCGGCGGGGTGATGAGAGGCAGGCGTGTGAGAAGTTGGAGCGCATGAGGGATGAGTGGGAACGTGTGAATGAGGATCGTTTGTTTGAGTTCCACATCCCTATTCGGGATAACCATCTGGCCGGCGAAGTGCTCGTCAACCAAAGTCTGGACGAAAGTATTGTATGCTATCATGGACATCCGAGTAAGAAATGCCTCCACGCCACACTAAGAATGCGCGGGCATCTGCACAAATTTTCAATCAGGAAGCCCGCGAGACTGCCTAAGGATGACTAACTTGGTAAGTGAAAAGCAAATAAGATAGTATATCCTATTCTAATACATATCATTTTCATTGCAGATCTTTGCCTGCCTTCACCACCCCATCAATTCACTCCCGAGAACGAACCATCGGCTCTCTTAAGGGCCACCTAGGGGCAAGACATGATAGAACCTCCTCGCGGTTTGCCCTGGGCAGTCTTCGGACTGGCGAATACTATCATTAAGTTGAATCTGCTATCAGTCAACTTGAACGTTGCGTCGCGTTAGAGGGGTATATAAACCACTGCCTCTCATTTCATTTCATTTCAATCATGCAGACGCCGAACAGTCAAGTCAGCTCTCCTCGCGGACCGCAGTTAAGGCCGCGAAATTTATTTGAGGAGTTTGTCAGGCTAGAGGAGCAAGACAGAGTTTTTAATAATCTTGCTCGGATTGGCAATCCGATGACAGCAACTGCTGTCAATCCAACGGAATGGCGCTACATTCCACTTTTTAGCCATGTGCCAGTTAGTGTGGAAGTCGACAGTGCTACCAAAGAGAGAGTCAAAGACTCTCTCAGCAGAATTGGTAGGGTGTAAGATGACGTTACTCCCGAGAACGAACCATCGGCTCTCTTAAGGGCCACCATGGGGCAAGACATGATAGAACCTCCTCGCGGTTTGCCCTGGGCAGTCTTCGGACTGGCGAATACTATCATTAAGTTGAATCTGCTATCAGTCAACTTGAACATTATGCAGTCGATTGCTATCCCTGAAGCATTCTGATTCGCTGTTGAGCAATTCATTGTTGAAAACCCTATATAAGCTAGAAGATTGTAGCGCTTCTCATTCAATTTGAAGTCACGATGGAAGCGACATCTGCCGACAACATTCCCGTCTTCACCGATGAAGACAACGGCATTCCCGAGTTCGTCATCCTCGACGAGTGGGATGAGGAGGATGAGAAGAAGGGGAAGATCAAGAGGATCGTTTGGACGGATGAGGTATGGACTCCAAATACCACTCGCATCCGAAAGGTGCCAGATGCACCAGTACGACCTCGGCGGTATAGGGTCTATGACAACCTAACCGTCATACCCATTGACTATTCCAGTCAATAGTCAAATTCACGTCCCCGAGAACGAACCATCGGCTCTCTTAAGGGCCACCATGGGGCAAGACATGATAGAACCTCCTCGCGGATTGCCCTGGGCAGTCTTCGGACTGGCGAATACTATCATTAAGTTGAATCTGCTATCAGTCAACTTGAACGTTGCAAATGCAGTTCGGTGTAATACTTCCTTTCGACGGGCGTTCTTGTAAAGGGCGGCGGTGAAACCCGTAGCTATGTATACCGCAAGGGACATTCGGCAATGATCAATCTTGTTAAACCTCTCTGCGTCATGTTTGCAAGTGATTGCCTCTGTTTCAATGTAGTATGCATTCGCGCCAGGGCGACATTTAGCCAACTGTCGAAGGTTGCCTAAAACTTTCCATTGCATACGTTATGAGAACCATGAGTTCTACCTGTCTCTATCAATGAGACGAATTGATGAATGGAATGAAATGGGAGGACACTCACGCGCCACACGCAACATAACACACTTCTCTCTTCCGTAGTCTAACAAGCTCTTTACACATGGATCGCAGTCGATTGCTATCCCTGTATCAGAAGTGTAAGCTATCTTAATTCATTTGACACTATTTCATCTACCATCATCGTCCATATGAAATGTTTTAAGATTTACAAGTTAGACTAAGCGTGCTACTATTTCCAAATGAAAAAGTATACATGGTTAAATTATTCACTAAAGCCCCATTCAAGTAAGTCAGTATGAAAGCAAAGATAATACGAAATAAAAATTTATTATGGCATGTATTTCAAAAGGTCTTCATCGTCAATATCGTCCCAGAGTCTGGCTTCACATAGATCACAAAAACAGTTGAGCTGCTTTAAACGTTCTTCTGCAGCGTCCCTCACTTTCTCAATGTACGCCCACTCCGCCACGGTTCGCGGTTGGGAGTTAGGGGTGTACCACTCCCATATTTGATGCAAGTGCGACTTGCTGGTCATCTCCATCACCCCTTCGGTATCATATTGTAAATATTTCCACCGTATGCCTGTTAGGTCGGGCAACTCCTCTTCATCCTCCTCCGATAATGATAACTTTCGTATATTGTCGAGATTGTATGTCTTCTCCACCTTCACCTTTCTTGGTGCATTTGGTGTAACGAGCACCTTTGCTGATGTACATGGAGAGGAGAACTCCAATGCGGTATTTGGTGTTGTTGGAGGACTTGTCATGTTGTCTTTGAAATGCTGACTTTGAATAATGATAACTTTAACATTTTTCTAATTCTTAAGTATACACAAGCAGCCAATCAGAATGAACATCCAATGAATGAAGAGAATGAAAGTATATAAGCAAAGTGACATTCGTGTCATTTCACTCTGTCTTTGAGACGTATAAGTGAAGTGTTCTCTAGCAAATTCTACATTTGAGGCGTACAAGTGAACTGCTCTCTCGTGAATTCCAAATTTGAGACGTATTATTTGAGTGAAGTCTATATCTTGTTGAAGTATCAACCTTAAACTTGATTTCGTTGAAATGGTAAGTTGAAAATTTCTTCACTCATCTCCGTCAAACGTGTGGTTAATAGCATCTTCCTCAATTTCAGCCATCAACTTCATCACCAACGCCCTCCCTTCTCGAGGAAAGTTTAGAGTCGTTGAGTCAAGGTAGGTTGTAACAATACACTGAGACTTGAACAGAGATGATAGAATGATTTCTCTTTCAGGTGATGTGAGTTCCAGCTCAGGACTCTCGCGACAAGGCAACGAGTGGGAATGTGCCGACTGCGGACATATGTTTACAAGGAAGCACAGTCTCCTTCGACACATCAAACAACGTGTGTGTCAACGCAAAGCGGCGTCAATCTCCGGAGGTGAAGTTGATTCTGACGATGACATCTCCTTTCCTTGCGATTTGTGCCCTCTTTCTTTTGATAGCCACTTTCAGCGATCTTCGCACAGACTTCAACACACGCATGCAAATGATCACTACACCAACGGTACCTCTACCATCTCCCTCATTAATGTTTCACATAATAATTTAGTACGCGACTACTGCATGGAGTCCAATACTCAAATAGTAGATTTTCCTGAGTGGCTCCTTCAAAATTCTAACATTATCGAAGCGCTCTTCAACAATTTAGACAATTTTAGAATGAAGGCGCTCATCTACCTTAAACTAAAATATATTAAGATAGATTTTTTTCAAACGGGTCAAGTGACGGAGAGAATACAGTTTCATGTTCCTTCCTCTTCCGCAACCGAAGTTGTAGACTGCGAGTCTTGGCTAAATTTTCACATTCAATGTTTAAAATCAAATGTAGATAAATTCAATCAACGCGACAGCGCTCTCATTTTTGATGGTGTGGACTCAGCCATATTCAAAATTTCACTATTAGAAAGTCATGCAGCTCGAGGTACATTTAGACTACCAAAAACGTTGTATAATAAGAAAGCTGTCATCAATGTCGATTGTAAATCACAGTGTTTCAAATATGCAGTCCTATCCATCCTTCACTATAATGATATCAACGCACATCGAGATCGCACCTATAGCTATAGACAGTGGGAGGATGAACTAGACTTTGAAGGTTGTGATAGTAACAACATGAAAATCAAAGATGTAGAAACGTTCGAAAAACATAATAAGATTAAAATTGTCGTTCACGTGTGGGAGAAGGGGTTGAAGGGTGCTCGCTATAATTCACGGTCAACTTGTTATGAACGTGTAGTCAACCTCTTATTAGTAAAACAAGATGATAGCGAGGAATGGCACTACTGTGGTATTCCCTAAATCTCTCGCTTGTACACTCACTTGGAGCACTCTAAAAGAGGTGAACATTTTGTATGCGACCGCTGCATCCGCTCCTTTTGGAGTAAAGATAAATTTGAAACTCACTATGAATGGTGCAAGCGAGGTAAATTACAAATGGAACGCATGCCCAAAGATAAAATATTTTCACATAGGGATAATGGTGACGAATTAAGTCCCCTGCGTGTCATTTACGCAGACATAGAATGCTACATTGATGATATCATCCACAAGCCAGCAGCAATATCCTGCTATGAAGTATGGCATGACCACTTTAGGAATAGACAAAACAAAATGCATACTTGGCAAGGTGAAGATTGCATTTCAAAATTTCTAGAATTTCTCGATAAAGCTGCTAAATTTCAACAATCATATGATTCCCAATTGCAGCGTAAGTCACTACATATGTCAGATGAAGACAAACAAAAATTTGAAAGTTGCACATCCTGTCCTAAATGTCATAAAACGTTTGATGACGATAAAATTAAGAAAGTGCGTGATCATGATCACATCACTGGTAAATTTAGAAACGCACTCTGCTCCAAATGTAACTTTTCACTTAGGTTGAGACGTCGTGTACTACCCGTCATTTTTCATAACTTTAAGGGCTATGACAGTCATATGATCATAAAAGGAGGGTTGAGCCAGATGAAATCGTGGCAGTTTAATGTAATAGCACAAACGAGAGAAAAATTCATGGCAATGACAACAAAAGTACCAGTAGATAAAACTAAAGAAAATAAGACAGTCTTCTTCGAAATAAAATTTTTAGATTCATTTCAATTCATGTCACCGTCACTAGCTTCTCTCGTTCGAAATCTCAAGTTTCTTCCCCATAGTCAAACTTTGAAGAAACACTATCCAAACTTAACGGATGAAATAATCACTCGCAAAGGAGTCTTTCCCTATGCGTATTTTAGCTCAATGTCTAAACTAAATGAAACAACCCTTCCTGCCATTGACAAATTCAAAAACGATTTGACGGGTGAAGATTGTCCAGTAGAGGACTATGAACATACTCAAGAGGCATGGTTAAAATTTGATTGTAAAACGTTTGGCGATTATATGATCGCTTACTTAGAATTAGATGTCATTTTGCTGGCTGATGTCTTTCAGGAATTTCGACGAGTGGCATTAGAAGAAGACAAATTAGATCCTGTCCACTTTGTCAGTCTACCAGCCATGTCCTTTAAATCAGCCTTTAAAATGACTGGTGAGACCATTCATCTCTTACAAGACCCGGAGATGTATAATATATTTGAGCGCGGAATACGCGGTGGTCTCACATTTGTAAGTAAACATCATATAAAATCTGAAACAGTAGGTGATGATCATATCCACCTAAAGTACTATGATCAAAATAATTTATATGGCAGTTCACTGTCTAAACCACTACCTCATTCCGAGTTTAGTTGGTTAAATCAAGATGAGCTTGAGTATTACTCCAACCCTTCAAACATACTGAAGATTCCAGATGAAGGTGATTGGGGATATTATTTTGAAGTGGATTTGATTTATCCAAATAGCATTAAAAATAAAACTGCTGATTTCCCACTCGCACCTGAATCTGGTGAAGTGACTGAAGATATGTTTTCACCATTCATGTCACAATTTCATAATAACTTAACAGAGTGTGGACAGCCAAGGTACAAACCATGCCGCAAACTTTTACTCACCCAATATGATAAGAAAAATTATCTCGTACACTTCTGCATATTAAAATTCTATTTAGAAATGGGCATGCTTCTAAAGTCAGTTCACCGCATTATCAAATTTAGACAGAAAGCCTTCCTCAAACCCTACATAGATAGTAACAGTCAAAAACGTGCACTCGCCCAAAATAATTTTGAAAAGGATTTTTATAAATATAAGAATAACAGTCTATTCGGAAAGACCATGGAGGATGTTAGAAAACGCATGAATTACAAACTAGTCGTTGATGAACAAAAATATCACAAATTGACCTCATCACCTCTTTTCATTGATAGGGACATCATCGATGAGGATCTTGTAGGTGTTAAAATGATTAAATCAGAAGTTGAGTTGTGCAAACCCATCTATATTGGGCAAGCCGTTTTAGATTATTCCAAGCTTGAAATGTATCAACTCTTCTACAAAATATTAAAACCATGCCCTCTCGTAAAAGAGGTTCGCTTGCTGGGTGGTGATACAGATAGTTTCTTTTTAGGAATTACCACTCAAAAAGATTTAAATTTTAATGAAGTAGGCAAGTCATTAGAAAAATATTTCGACACATCTAACTACAATCCCACTCATCCACTCTATTCCATACAGAATAAAGCCAAACTTGGTTGTTTTAAGGATGAAACAGCAGGAAAGGAAATAGATGAAATGATTCTCCTCCGTCCTAAAATGTATCATTCCATGAAACTAAAAGAATGTGCAGATAGTATTAAGCGTGCTAAAGGTATATCAAAATCCATTGTTCATAAAATGAAACATCGGTCCTATAAGAAGGCCTATAAAAATAAAACTATAACGTTTGTCAATATGACAATCTTAAAATCTCAAGTTCATACTGTGAAAACGTACACGTTCAAGAAACGAGCACTTTCAGCATGGGAGAATAAGAGGTGTTGGATAGGACATAACACATCTCTTCCACATGGACATCCTGACACAAACATACCTCCACCCAAAAGAATAAAACTCACGCTACCACATTCAGGAGATGTATTGACATAATCAACTTTAACTCAGTATTTTGATGTTGCTTTTTGTAGATATACATGGTTGTTTTATGTATCGCATGAGATCGTTTCTTCCTTGTGAATATATGCCTACAGTCAGCCCATTCCCCCTATATCTGTGAAAAGACTTTTTCATATACATATTTTTATTTCAATAAACATATCACAATGACTTCACTTTGTTTTCCGAAACACTAACGTTATGAGGGATTTAGTATCTTTCACATGGATACACTTTTGTAAACCATTGGTAATTTTGATAGCAATAGAGGGTATAGTTTGTTTGACGACGGGATGATAGAAAATAGATTCAAACATCTTCTCGACTATTCCATATGAAGCGTCTTTATCATGAATGAAATCACGTAAAATGTATTCTTTTTTCTCGCCAACAGAAATAGGTAAAATCAAATCACTTTGAATGTAAAGGTGCTGTTCATGTTTATCAAGTGTCATTGGTGTTTCTATACCAATCGTATGCGCAGCAGCAAACACAGTTTGTAGCATTGAAAAGCCAAAGAGTTTTTTCAAATTTTTACTCAATTGACATTGAATGTCATCACCCAGTTTCAGAACAACGCGTTGATTTTCAATTGAAAACGAAAGGTGGTGTGTCTTTGCATCATATTTACTTTTCATCACATGCTTCAACTTCTGTTGTATATAAGGATTTACTACATGAATGAAGCTTTCAACTGTATGATATAGACGCGGCATTATATTGATAGCAACTTTAGATTCTTCATAAGACTGGTAAATTTTCTTGATGTGATCGCCATAGATGTCCACCCACCATTCATCATTAACTGAATCAGCTTTAGTGTGATATTCATGAGAAGCATACACCACACCGCTTCCAATAATAGGTGTATAATGTCTTACAAAATGACGCAAGGTTGGAGAGAAATAAACTGTAAGTTTGTCATTATATTTCTGAATAACCAACTTATTTTTGTCCGCCATAATTTTTTCTCCATACTTCTTACCCACAGTCTCATTCCATCGTTTTACTAACTCAATAAGTGATAAAGGTTGAACACCACGCTTTTTCAAAATGATGCGTTCTTCGCATTCTACAACATCTTCATCAAATATTTTAAATCTATAATGAAATTTGTTGATTCGATTTGAATAAACTTTTTTAACATTTGCAGTAGCAATTGACGTTAGATGTAGTCCATGACCAAAACCAAGATGTGGATAGAATTCACTATCCAACCTCAGCGTAAGACCTTTAGTAAAAGAATGAAAGCGGAGGAACTGTCTCCCACTCCAATGATAGATAGTAAACTCATAAGCTTTCTGATTTTTATTCTTCATGATGGAAGTATTACCACTGTTGAATGCCTTAATAATTTTCTCATTCCCAAATGGCTCATAAGAATCTGATTTTATTTGAATCCATTCATAGTTCCACTTTCCATCTGATGTTAAATTGTATGGGAACTGAAATGCATTATTCATCGTTATTCCATCATGGGTGCGAGGAGTCAATATCATTTCTTCCAAATCATTCACATTCTGAATATTGCTATCATAGCAAATACTAGAAACGCCAACCTCCCATTCACCTTCTAAATGCAGTGGCCGATTTAATTCTACTCGATAGTCTGATGGTTTATTTTTGGGAAATTTATTCATAGAAGCATTACTGGGCAAGTAGATTAGAAACGAGTCCTTATTTTCACTTTCCATATTATTCACATTGGAAAAAATATATTAGCATACGTTTGCATTAACTCTTCATTCGGAAATGGAGTGTGATACTTGTCACAGCATCTTTATGAAAAGGAATCAACGCACCAGCATCGTCATAAATGGCAATATCAATTTGTGGGATGTAGTTTGATTTCAGCTTTGTATAATGCACTTTCTTGAAAGTATGCTCAGATAAAATACTGCAGCTTTTTGGCTGGTATGGTATCATTGCTAGCAATGGAGCTTCAACATCTCCCACACGTACATCTTCACCAATATTGGAATATATCTGAAAATAGTTAATACGACGTGATAGCGACATGTCTGCGCTAGCTTTGGTTACAGTACCACTTTTAAAGATATTTTGATCAAAACCCAAAATGTCCATTAGAGTTTTATCCATAATTAGTTCAATACCTTTTCCACTTATAGTGAGAGACAAAGTACCTTCTTTTTCAGAAAATGAAATATGCTGGTCATTAATCACTTCATTTAAATAATCTACAACCAATTTAACTGAAGTAATAATGCGAGGCATCAACACTCTTGTTTCATGTAAGATACCACCTAAAGGCTCTACACACTTTCTGTATAAAGATACGGTCCATTCTGTATCAAATTGATTTGACCTTTCACATGGTAATGTTGCATATCAGATTTTCCATGAACAGCTGCAGAACGATGTCGTAAGAACTGATGAAAATCTTTTGAACAAACTAATACTAGATCATCATCATTTAATTTGCTTATTGCAATATGATTAGATGATTTAATATAAGTCAATGTTGCCACTTGCTTGCCATCAACTCGAAGGAGATAATTAAATTTCTTCAATAATGTTTCAGGAGTCATGTTTGTCTTTCT